>JAWWEQ010049464.1:0-13422 GCA_035583055.1 Torymus tubicola
TTATGTCACAACTTCACATTCTTAATATTCGTTTCTTAGAAAAACTTTAATAGAACAAAACGATCCAGGCGCCACGCTTGCCAATCGATAGCGCCACATATTTTTATCCCTATAGCCGTATATATCGTTTTCCTTTCCACCGCATCGGCGCCTCTTTGGCGCGAAAACATCATCATCATCATCATCATCAACATCATCGGCAATCGGCTTTTCCCAATCACAAGAGTTCGCGACCTCCCCATACGCGATCGGATCAATATATATATATATATAGTTGTAGTGTTCGAATCTTTCTTGCGTCGCGACAGATCTAATAATCACTCGCGGCGCCTGTACTCGAGGTTCAACGAATTCTTTATCGCAATGTCGCGTCCTCGGCTTATTTTCGCGCTGACATTATGTCAACCGATTTTAATTAGCGTATTGTTTGGTGATGCCCCGCGGTATCTTTATAGACGCGCGTATATATGGTTAGCGAAAAATATTGCAAGATATATATGCGCGGTTATTTTCGGGGTTTGCATAAAACGCAGCGTGCGGGAAAAGTCATATATATAAAGTTGTTATCAGTGATAACTGAGTTGCGCATATCAACCGTTTACGACGGCCGGATGTATATATTATGTAGGTGAAAAATTAATCGAATCAATCGAACGTGCGCATACACGCGTACGTGAGAGGTAATAATCGGTGCAGTTTATTGAACCGTCGGATCGATTATGGTGTACTGAGCAAATATAATGTTTATACGTGATATTTATCGTGTTGTCTTACTATACGTTTATTTAGATATCATATTAGCATTCGCGTACGGTTTCCTCTATTACGAAATGTTAATAATAATAAATTTCAAAAAACAATTTTCAGTTCATTTTAGAATATACATATATATGTATATGCGTATCTATGTAACGTATAAGTATATATCGTGTAATTAGACACCTCATTTAAATATGAATGAGAAAATGTACCATTAAAAATTTTTCCAGATTCCGATCGCTGCTCTCAAATCTCTCTATCCACTTCGGTCATATCGTTAACAGCCGATATATACATACGCGCGCGACTGAAAGGTTTCGAATTAATTGGCAGCGAACAACTCATATAGTGTTAAGTGAAAGTTTTCCCCCAATTCAATAACAAAACGGCCGTTTCTTATATATATCCGACTGAACTGATACATCCGAGATCTCTAAGCATACACATACGCACATATGCACATACATATTCTCGTTCACATAATCAGCTCCGGTACATATACACGACTTTCCAAAAGCCACGTCGCGCATACTAATCTCCGCACTTCCGAGCGCCATCCAGTCATTGACGTGTCAAAATGTGTACACACAGAGACAACGGCGCCCGGTGCAATTAAAAAAAAAAAAAGCCGATCACTTAGCTCGTGCCTTTTCCGAGCAACAAAAACATTGCGTAAACGCGCGCATGCGGGACAGTTACGTAAATTGAAGTGTATAAGGCCGCAGGAAGAAGAGAGGAGGAAGAAGAAGAAATACGACAACGTCAAATTGGCATTGAACGGTCTGTTGTCTCTTCCTTGGATGGAGTTTGCTTATACGAAGGTATATAATGTATGTAATATGTGTGTGGGTTAATGCTATTTTTGTGTAATCGGAGGGACGAGGGATTAATGGGTCGCGGTTTAATCGGATGGAAACGAGAAGAAAATAGCCTGTCTTTTGTTTCGACGCGGCGTAGGCGAAAGTTATATCGTGTGAAGTAGGTTTTCGCGGAAAGGATGTATGTGTGTATATATAGGTGTGTGTAATAAGAAATTGACTACGGTGACAGTGTAATAAGCGTACACGTCAATATCAATGATATTGTAATGGTTAGAGTTTTAATTATTTGCCAGTAGTATTAGTCCACTGCTAAACTTTAATTAATGCAATTATCACGAAAGCGTGTAATTATATCTGTATGACTAAGCAATCGACACTCTGAAATATTCGTTCAGCAAGTGTCTACATACATATATATATATACACACCACATTAAGCTTCGAATAAAAATCCGACACGAGGTGATAAGACCAAAACCGTAACGAAAAATCCTTTGAAAAACAAAAAGGAAAGAAACCATTTGCTTTTAATAGACTGTCAACGGTCACACACACGATAAAAAAAAAGCAGAACTCGAACAAGGCTAAAACATTATTTTCGCGCCTCTTATATAAACGATGGTTGAATAAGCGAATAAATCACACAAGGTAACAGTCGCTATAAGAATCGGCTTCTCTCTCTCTCTCTCTCTCACATACACATACATACATATATACAGACGAGCGATAAGAGCTGAGTAACCACGAGAATACATGACAAATACGAATAATAGTGGTAATTTGCTTGGCAAACAATTCGCGCCGATAGCCGACACCACGCGTATACAATATATATATATACACACATACAACGTGTACCGATCGAACAAGAGAATTTGTCAAGTACGTATACACGATTCATTTCGTATAATATAATCACTGATGCGCGCGCGAGTGCGCCGAATCGTTATTTATATATTAAGCATCACACGATATGTGTATGTGCTCCGACAAGCGCGCGCTCGCGCGTCGTGTATAATATATATAAGAACGTTCAATTCATTTATTATTAAATACATGCAAGTGTGCAGACACGTCACGCGGCGGTACTCATGGTTTTCATTCAAATTGAATTATCGGTGATTCTTCGCGGGAAAATATATAAGGTATATATATGTATATAATATGCACCGCAACGATTGCTGCGTTTATTAATGTGAAAAACAAAGCATTTACCCGCGTAACCATTGTTATATGTTATTCTACGAACAACAAAACAATATAAATATATTTATTACAAGAACCATGATAATATATCGACTCTTCTTATCATAATTCTAATTATATATAAACACGTCGTAACAATTCCTTTCAATTATTACAATCGTTATATCAAAGACTCGCTTTTTCCACGCACTCAATCATTCCCCAAGAAAGAGATAGTCTCTATATATATACACCAACACCTCGTTCCCTCTTCCCGAAATTTCCATACAAATCTGAAAAGGAAGGAAGCAGTACTACACCACGTCTCATCGAAAACTCAGCTCGCGTCGAGAAATTGATTGCGAGTGGTTAATATACCGTTCGATGCTAATGAGACGCCGCGGCGTCGTGTATAACACCATGCGTATGGCTCATTCATGAATCAAATTCGTCTCGGCTCGAAGGCAGCAGCAGCAGCAGCTGCTGTGGTGGCGGATCCCCTCGTGTGCAATAATAATCGCACCTACGTATATATAAGTACGTGCGCTTGGACGTGACATAAAGCCCATCAAGTCGCGTGCATGCATGTGTGTATATATATATATATATGTATGTATGGGTGTATATATATAAGATGATTTCATTCACGAAAGAAGCCAGCTGGAACGCCGGTAAGCTGATACCGATGGTATATAACGAGGTTCTATATAGTGTGTATATATGTGCGATTGTTGAGCAGCTAGAATGCGTATATAGAATGGAATAGTCACGATGGGTTGGAGAGGCATTGAGGCTATAAGAGAGTGGTTTGCGAGAGGCCAATTGTTGCGAAGCGTTGAAGAATTTTCAAGTGTTTGATGTCGTTTTAATGTTTGTACATGTATATATACTTGTTGTTGGTTCTGTACATTTTTGAAAAAAATAAATAAATGTATGAAACTAGCGAAAAACGAAGTAAGACATTTATTTGGTTCAGAATTAAACTATGTAAACGCTATATATACGTATATATACTTTAAAAGCGATTTAAATATTGTCCGACAAATGAAGAGAAATTATATATATATATATACTCGCGGCAATACCGGGTTCGTGCGGTATCTACATAATCTTGGCATTACTAAAACCACCTTTGTACTCCATGCAAAATAAAGAAATTTGAGCTGTTCGGTCATTGCTCCAAGCCAACTGTATGTGACTCATATACTCGCGCGTACTCTTTACACTAAGTTACAGTTAGTTTTTCTTTTTCATTCAATTGCGTTGTAACTTAATAAAATAACCATACTCTCGGATAATACCGATCTCTCGTCTCGCTCATCCTCTACACTACAGATATTATATACTCGTTCAATAAAATTCCAAGCCCGAAATTCTCACTTATCGAACAATAAAAGACTTAACGTTTATTGCTACGTGAATTTCGCATACTCCCTGAGACGATATATACCATATCAATATATACGCAATTCCAAGCGAAACCGCACAACACAACGGCATACATTCCGGTACGTAAGGAAGCGCGCGACATGCGATCTGCGACAAACAACAATTCACGCACGCAGGAATGAAAATTAGACAACGGCGCTTACTCGTATATATATATACTGCGCACAAAGGAATTACCTCAAACATACACACACCTTCCAATAATCATTATCACTACACACACATATACGTACGCACAATATATATACACATACTCGTAGCAGCTATCGCTCACGTAATTTCGCAACAGCGCGGTGCAACACGAGAGGAATTCGAACGGAAACCACGAAATTCCCTCCTCTCCTTTCCCGATTTCTATATACACACACACACGGCGTTTGGTATATATATATATATACATACTTCAGCATTGCGCTTATACACAATCGGGACCCCGTATATATGCGCTTATCTCTGTGAAAAACTCTCCTGTGCGCGCCGCGCACACACACACACACGCGCGCGATAAGATCGGGACGCGCGCGCAGCTCACTTCCTCGTGTATATATACGTATGTATGTATGTATGTACACCGGAGGAACGCCCGCGCGCAAGCGCGCGACTGCGGAAATCGGTTGTGCATGCGCGTGCGCGCGCGCGTTATACGGGAAATCCGATTCGATCTCTTGGTGGTGAGGAGGAGAGGCTATGGGCAACAACGTTTGGCGAGATGTCGTGGGTTGATGTGGAATTTTGCGGAACTTTATACGTGCGCGGTCGTTGTTGCGGGGATTTTGAAGGTGATTGCGATGCGAAGGAATGAGAAGAACTGGAGGAGGATTTGAATTCATGAATGGATAATTTTAAGAGGTTTTTGAGGTAAAATAAGGTGTGTTGGATGATCTATGGGATTGAAAAGTTTTGATAAATGTCCGGGGTTGGGAATTGGGATAGTTTGAGATGTAAATATTGGAAGATTTCATTTTCAGGGATTTTTCATTTTAGGTTTCCAAAATTTCTCCGGTTATTAATTCATTTTTTTTTTAGGTATATGATTTGTGGTGAATCTTTTGTAGATGAGTATAATTGGATTAGAAAGCTTATATATTTACAATATTGGTTTTGGATTTAATATGTCAACAAGTGTCGTTTGAGTTTGCCCCATTATTTTAGTTTAATTTGTGTGAACCAGAGAATGTAAGCAATTAATATGCAATTAAGGTAATATTATCAGTTTCCTCAATTTCCAGTCAAAGAATTAAGTCGGGTATTATCATCGTCGTCAGCAGCGTGACTTTTACCATTTGCTCAAGAATTATTTTTATCATCTGCACTTCTTAATGGCAAATGCCTTATATACTGTGCGGTACGACGAACGCTACGTATATATATATATATAGCAACTTGGAAAAACTCGTTTTACCTGCGGGACGAAATGAAATTTAATTTGTCCCACAGCTCTCTTGCGTAATAAATATCATTAAATACCACGGGTAGATCGTTAATTTTAAATTCACCTAATGCAGTGGGATATGTAATGCTTGTCAATTTAAATCTAATTACAATAAACAACATTTCCCCAAAGCTTCCCAAAACGCTTTGTATAATATACAAAATTTCGATGCAACTCGAATAACGTCTCTCAGACACCTTGGAAAAAAATACCATCCAACCATAGCTCACACGACAGAATAAAAAAACTAATTCTCAACCTTACCCTTCATAATTATCATGCAACACCGTCGACACATCGGCGCGCCCTTTATCAGTCTCTCTTTCACGGTACATCAATGCACTATTTTTTCCATCAACCTCGCCCACCTTGAGCTCCTGAAAACTTCCTGGTCTTCGTCTCTCCCTTCTGCACTTTATATATATATATAGGCACAACAGATCGTCGCAACCTGTCGTTTCTCTCCTTCCCTTCAATTATCCATCGCTTCGTTTACAAACGACAGACTCTGTATAGCAGGCCGAGCGACCTGCAACTGTTGCGCGCACAACTGCAAAGTAACAACTCCACAGGTTGCCGCGGCGCACATGAACTCTCTATTGTTGTCACTGTTCATCCTCGCTCGTTTTTCTTCAGTTTCCAACGCACGCATATACAAGTATATACATATATAAACACACACACAGATAGTTCGCAAATAATAAACCGGAAATGTTCGTCGAATATATATATCACATGCGAGTTCAAATTTTCCCGCGCGGTGTGTGTGTGGGAGGTTAAAGAAACTTATTACACGCCGCACACATGGTCCTGCACTCACTCAGCACAAGTGTAATGTCATGAAGTACACTACATGTATAAAATGCACACTTGCTCGCGGTACCGCAGCGCGGAACGCGAGAGAGATCAGTGTATATCGACCGTTGTATATCCAAGGTAATCCCCGAAAATATCAAAAACCACACAGGCACACAAGTATAGAGTACAATGTAACTCTATATATATATTCGCCACGATAATACTACACCACGGATAACAAGTATCGCAAAGTATGTATATATATATATATATCTAATATATAGAGAAATAGGAACGAGACGAGAACCGGCAGCGAGTTAGTGACTCGCTTGCTCGGCGTGCTGCGCTCGACTGGTGTTTTCGACGGCGCGCGCGCGGCCGACTAGCGGGAAGAAGAAGAAGAGAGAGAGAGAGAGAGAGAGCGACCGCTTGCTACTCGGGTGGGGGCGTCGATCTTGGCAAGGGGCCGCTGCTGTTGCTGCTGCTGCTGCTGCTGCCGCCGCAATGTATATATATATATATGTGTGTGTATGTGTGTATGTGTGAGCGAGGGGGGAACAGCCGCTGAAAAACCGGTGGAAGGGAACGAGCGCGCGTATAATGCGCACGGGTATATAGTATGTATAAGTCGTCGTCGCTGCTGTTGCTGCTGCTGCTGCTCCTGCTGCTGGTTCCCCTCTCGCTTTCTGCGTTTTTCCACTATATATATATATGTGTGTGTATGTATATATGTACAAGTATTCAGGAGCGATATAGTTTTGAAGCTTTTTTTTTGTTGTCTTTTTTTTGTCTTTGAAGTGTACGATGATGGGTGTGAATTGGCGATTTTTCGAAGAGGGGGAGCTTCTTGTGTGGGAGCGTGGATGGGTGTTTAGAGAGCGGTTATAAAAAGAGGTTTAGGAGTGTGGGGTGTATATAGATGTGTGTTTGAAATAGAGTAGAAAGAGGGGGAGACTACTGTTTATGGTTGTTATTGTATAGGATCGCTTTGTGGAAATGTGGGAGTGAGCGGTGCATGAACTTTGTGTAGAATGGAGGTTTTAAAATATTTTTAAAATACAGTACAAAACTAGGAGATGTTTCTTTTTTTTTGCACATAGAGAAAAATGTTTGAGAATGATTACGGTTGGATTACATTTTTTATGAATAAAAATAAAATCGCAGTAATTTGAATAATTTGAAATAATAAATTGTGTAGAATTACAAGTCTGTGTGTTCTTGTCTATAAAGAAAATAATACGTAATTTTTTACCTGCAATTTTTCAATCTAGAGTGACATTATAATACAGTTTTGTTAGTTCATAAACTTTTAGATACATTTAGTTAATTTTCAGCAAAGTACAGCAGTGCAAGCAATTATTATCCATGTTACACACTCTTAGTTGCAGCATCATTTATATTTTAAAAACTTTACGTTTACAGGCAAATTTATAGGTTGTAATTTAGTAGTCAGAAAATTTCACAGAACACTATATACATCTTGTAACACTTGTGCAGTAGCAATTTCATATTTTTTATCAATTTATAGCAGAATGTAAATGTCTTCGACCTGACTTGTTGCTGACTTCGACCGTGTACATGCCTTCGTTTCGTTTCTTTTTTTTTTTAATTTTACGACCGAATCGAGGACAACGGAGTAACGCCCAAAACGTGAATCTAGGTTTGTATGATTCTCTACCCGGCGAAAGGAGCGCTCTAAGTTGTAACTTTTTTATGACTTTATTATGTGTGCTAAGAGAGTAAAAGACGATGCGCTGATTTACATATGCATATATTTCCCTGGAGGTCGTTGAACATACACCAATCGAAATTTGTTTTATAAACACATAAAGAAGACCAGCAAGCGTCTAATTTTATCATTTTTCACTCGATAGATGAAGCTTTTCTCGAGTTTTGTGTTTACGAATTTTATGATTCTGGCACGAAAAGAATATTTATTAAGTAAATAAAAATTTCAAAAAAAAAACTAGTGCTAACAACATGAATCCTTAAAAATGTGGGTCGTATTTCTGAATTTTTTCGTGTGAATTTGAACGTGTGTGTGTGTATGCTTTTTCACGCATATCTACGATCTCTCAATGGTGCGGTGACCCACTTCGTCAAATTTGTACTCAAAATGGCGCTTTTGATTCCCCCGGCGCGATATTTTTTTACATAACAATGCATCTCCTCGCGAATACATTCTCGCAATTGTTCCCATATTTAGTAGTAAAGACGAATATGCGACGTTCTTTTTTTTTCTTCATTCAAGCTATCAATAAACCGTGACGTCATTATATATATGGCGAATTATATATATGAAAAACGTGACGTCATTTACGGGCCTAAGGATACTCAAAAACTTACGTAAGAAGGTATGAGCTGAAAAAGGAAAATCTTATTTATAACCTTATGGTTTATTGTGGTGTGATATTTTAACGTGAGTCGAAGTTGTGTATACTATAGTAAAAATTTTCGTTTGATATGAATCGAATATCCGATTTTATTGCTCCAAGTGAAGGTTACATGCGCGGGAATTATGCAATTTTTACGATATACGAAATTATGTTACTCTGTAAATAATAAAAATCCACATCATCTTAGTTGATTTGATCGCACTAGTGTTATGCTGCTTAAATCGAGCGCATTTTGAAACGAACTTTATTATTACTGCCACCGTACGATTATCTTAAACTATACTGCAGTATTATTTTCATTAAAAACCAATTTTATAACCGCCGGTCATTTTTATGCGTACATACTACTATACACACGCTGTCTATTTTTATGATCTCTTCTCGTTCTACGTTGGACGTTCTATTGTGCCTCTCCTCTGCTTATAACTTGCACAACGATTTGCATATATATTGCAATAATTGTTTGCTACATTTCCTAAAGGAAAAATATATATATATACATATAATTGCACTGTTGTTTCATTCAAATTATTTTCAATTAACATTTTTAATCTACCTACGCACCTATACTGGACTTAATTTTCCAAGCCACAATTGCAGTGCAACGATTGTTAATATCGAAAAAAAAAATTAAAATTGTTCATTTTACGACGATTATATAGAGATCACTGCATCATTATGGATTGCATAAACAGAAACGTTTGTAATATACAAAAGAGTTTCGATACATCTTTACAACCCCGAGCTATAAAAACAAAAAACAACAAAAAAATAAAATAAAAGAAATTATAATTATGATTTACCACCGCCCAATGTCCATACGTGACGCAACCCGCACACATCGGCCAATATATCACTTGCAAATAAACGAAGAAGTCCACACGGCGCACCGACTTGTCCCCTTTTTCAAATTTATATCGTGTGAAACCGGCCTCGTAAACATAAAACATCCCAATGTGCGCCTGCGACGCGCGCAACTAATTCCAAAACCACCACCATCGCCTCTCTACCTCGACAATAACCATTGCACTTTACAACGATCGTTGTAACCTTCTCTTCTCTTCTCTCCCCTTTTAACAACAACAAAAAAAACAACACCACGCATCGCGCGTACAGCGCGACGACAAAACCCTCTGCGCGATACTCGGAAAATAATCCGCGAAACAAGAAAAAGCCGAGCAGAATCATCGCCCTGTAGAATGGAAGGATATAAAGAGCGCGCAAGAAACGAACGCTCGTGTGTATATATATATAGCAACGTGCAAGAACGAGAGAGAGAGAATGCGAATACCGGGTGTATAGCAACAGGAGCAGCAACAACGACAGCAGCAGACTGCACGGAGCTGCGTTGCTCGCGAGCGCGCATAATGCGCGAAAAACCGCGCGCGAGTTCTCTGCTCTCTTTTTCCAAGTGAAGAAATTCTCATATATATATATATATATATATATACGCTTCTCCGGTTCGACCGCATATAAAGTGCGTAATGAATAAAGCGCGAGCGCGTACAAGTAGCACGAACGCTCATATGTGCGTCGGAGTGCATGAGGAGGGATTCGTTCTTTTTTTTTGTCCCTTTTGAGTGCAAAGAAGTAGTAGTAGTAGCAGCAATGCAGAGCGTGCTGAATTAATCGGTTGCTCGGTCGTGTGTGTGTGTGAGAGAGAGAGAGAGAGCAGAGGGAGAGGGAATTTATGGCTGCTGTAATTTCGGCCGATTGGTGTTTCGTTGTTCTTTGTGTGTATGTATTTTTTTTTAAGGTGGTGGAGTGAGGTGGAAGGTTTCGAGTGGTGTTTGGATTAGATAAGTTGCTGAGAGTTATTGTAGTAGGGGTTAGATACTGCGTGTTGGTGAAGTAGCTCTTAATGAGGTTGGAGGAGTATATAGTAAGTAGCTAATGCTGCGCGTGTTTGAGAATAAAGTGTTGCATATAGGATATTTCTTTTTTTTTCTCGCTGAATTTATGATACGTATGTGGGAGAATTTATATGATTGTAAATATTTTCGTTGACGAAACGAATTACTGGGTTGGTGAAGATGATGTTCTACGAATTCTCGGGTAATTGCAGCTGTTATACGTTCACGCTTATATGCGACAGTTAATGATAAAACAGTTATTTTTATACTATTTGATGTATAAATTTTTCATTGAGAACACAATTCTAATAGAATCTCAAGGCTATTTATGTGTAATATGGGAAAACGAAGCGTGCAACTCGGTGTACGGAGTGTAACACACGGGATTGAGCAATCCCATTTCTGAATGCGGATCACATCGCGTGGTATAGTATAGTCGCAACTGTTTTGTTTAGATTCTTTGCCTCGGTTTGAGAATTTTAATGGGCCGTGTGTGTTTGTTTTGTAAGAGCTGTGGCGTGCTTTTAAAATGACATTATTTTTGAGAAAAATTTATATTGCATTACTACGGTCATTAGGAAAAGTTGATTACTCATAGGCAGAATTAGCTGTGTCTCTTAAATATAGGAAACCATGGTTTATTTTTAACCGATGATATATAAGTTTGTTGATCTGTCGTATACTGTCGTTTAATCATTTACAGTACATTAATATCCGATAAATACTTTGGTATATGTATTTTGAAGAAAAAAAAACCAGGTACGTAAGCCAGAAACATTATGCTATTTCATTTCATTATTAAACATTAAATATTACTTTGTCGCGCACAGCTCGCTTATACGAATAGTAAAAGTACACTGTGTGTGCATATATATATATATATATATATATATATATATATATATATACGCAAAGTTTGCACAAAGATTTAGATCAACAACCTTGAAATAAAATAGACTTTCCGCGAACTGCGGGCGAATATAAATTTCAAATCCAATCCCTCCCACCATACCGATTTTCCCATTATATATATATATACGAAGACTGCTGCTGCTGTAACTTTGGCTTCGCTTGTATAATTTACATAAAGGAGCGTTATATGCTCGCTCGCTCGCGCGGGCGGGCGGGCCCGTAACGCATTTTCACCGGCCGGCAATTTATCGGCTATAAGGCCAAAAACTACGGGCTTAGAGCAATGAATAAGCGTAATTCATGTTATATGCGTTAAAGCTGGTTAAAGTCCGGGGAAATCTCTACGTGTCTCGTAAGGGAACAGTAACTATACAGCGACGGTGCAGTATAACAAAAAGTTATACCAGGGTCGGTAGAACCATACAAGAGTATATATAGTTATATATATATTTGCGGGCTAACTAGGAAACAAAAAGCAAAGAGCTTTCGCTTTTCTTTCTTCGCGCGTGTATGTATGTGTACACGGTGCGCGGAGAAAATCGAGTTTGCAATAAAAAGATAATTATACACAAAGCGGTCGTGGAAATTGCCTTCTAAGTGTAAGTATATATAAAAGCGTTGCGGAAAATGCGTATTTGCTCAGCTTTATATGAATGCATAAATTTTACACTTTTTGAGATAACGTCGCTACGTTATATATTAGCGCGATTTCCAGCGATGTAAAGGTGCTTTTTATATATATATATGTGTGTGTGTGTGTAGGAAAGTGTGCGCATAAATAACGTGAAGAATGATAATTAAATTGTTCCTAAACAAATTTCAACTGAACCCTATATAAAAATCTTTGTTTTGTTTTAATTTTATACAAAAAACTACCATAATCTCGACGTATATATATATATAAACAAATCCAACCGGTATAACCGCTATATACACCTCTAAATGAGGCATCACGAAGGCATCCCAAGCAGTTGGCACATCCTTCGTTCCGTACTTGGCCCATCTTCCCTCCTCCTCTCTCTCTCTCTCTACATATACACATAAACATACAATAGAGACAATTTTCCGGGCGATTTGAAAGATCGTGATCTAGCGTTCGCAGAGAATCTCTCTCTCTCTCTCTTCTTCTTTCTTTCTCTCGTATATACCCACGTCTGTCTATCTCTCGCGTATATAGGCGCGTGTGTGCGCGCAGCTTTCAGTGTATGTACAAGTCGGATAGCTAGATAGTAAGAGAGAGAGAGAGAGAAAGATGGCCGGCCGATAGCGGGACCTTCGCGCGCAGTCTCGCGCGGGAGCGAGAAGAAAGGATCTTCTACTCTGGTGCGCGTGATCGATGATCGGACCGTTCTTCTTCTTCTCCTCCTCCTCCTCCTTTTACTTCGTCCTCCTCCTCGTCGTTGCGCGGGGATTCACTCTCCCGCCGCGAGAGAGTCGAAGAACATCGGTATTTCGACCCTTGGCAAAGTCGAGAAGAAGGAGGAGGGAAAAAAGTAACGCGAGAACGCGGCTCTCTATATGTGTGTTGTTTGCATTGTTTCTGAGAGAGAGAAAGAGAGAGAGAGAAAAGAGCGAGTGACCCGCTTCGCAGAGAAGAGGAGGATGGTTTCGCGTGTGTTTCGACGGTCGGTTGAACTGGAGATCGGTTCGAGCAGTCGGCATAGTTTTCTGTTTTAGGTGAAGGATTTTCCCTGCAGTTGGTCGGTTGTGGTATTTTATATCGTATAATCTATAGTGGTTATGTGACGATCTGATTCTAAATGTATATATAGATTCAAATAAGATTTAATAGATTTGTTAATGCAGCGTATATATATA
>JAWWEQ010049465.1:0-13412 GCA_035583055.1 Torymus tubicola
ACCATATCCATCTAGCGGACAAATGTACTAGTACATATACTCATACAAGTAGGCGCACGTACATGTATATGTACTCATAAAGATAAACATCTCTATATTAACTGTAATATCATTGGCTATATATAAGCGTTAAGCGTGCAAAATTTGTTTGTGTGTTATCTCAAAAGTACCGAATCTCACAAATACGTCTAGCTAGGTATTGCCGTCCTCTATCACAACAAAAATTGTGCAAAAGAAACATGGGGTTTTCGAGAAAAAGCCACTTCTTTAAAGATGAATTTTTCAGTAAAAAGTGCATAGCTCCTGGATTTTTTATTTTTTTTTTTTAAATGACATAAAGACCGTCAAAGAGGGCTCAAAACTGAATGAAATTATGAGTTACACGTTTAAAAAGCTTAAAAAACTGGTGAAACAATAGCAGTTTGAAAATTACATTGAAAATTTTTTCTCAATGAAGGAATTTTCTCGGAATTTTTCGGCATCGCTGAACGCATGAAATTTTGGTGAAACAAAAAAATAAAAAAATACGTGTAAAATATTTTTTGGAGTAGAACATAAATATTTTTATTTCAACATGATAGGTGAAATAGGCATACGCGGACTGTCTGATTTGAGATGGATTCGGCCTAATATTAAATGATTTCTTAGCTCAAAATTGATCAAAATATCGAAATATCTTACATTGATTGTTTTTCCTGTAATTTTTCATAGAATTTAACTATATTTTTTTCAGATCTGTGTACAACTTTTTTTTAAAAACTAGTCATAATTTATGCACGCTGCGCGCGCTTCACTTTTTCATTGAAGCAAAATCAGTAAATATTCGGTCAATACCTCGGTCAAAAATGCTAAAAATCATGAAAATTTAATTTTGGACCTCTTATATCGCCAAAACTGTGTCGAAAAAATCTAAAAAATTCAAAGATATCAGGAACGAGTTGCAGGATATTTCCTGCGAGTTTCAAGAAAATCGAATTTTTGACCTCTCGATTTCACAAAGTCAACATACATTAGTCACAAAATTTATTTGTTACTTCTTAAAACTAATTTTTAATATTTAGTTCTGAAAAATCACATTTTGTAATATATTTTATAAAAATATTTTGTATACTTATTTATTTTTTTTTTGCTTTATTATTTTTCATTTTCGGTGAGTATTTG
This sequence comes from Torymus tubicola, assembly GCA_035583055.1. Classification (NCBI taxonomy): domain Eukaryota; kingdom Metazoa; phylum Arthropoda; class Insecta; order Hymenoptera; family Torymidae; genus Torymus; species Torymus tubicola. The sequence continues at coordinate 1,162 of JAWWEQ010049465.1, forward strand.
TTTTTACATTAGTCATTGCTTTTCTTAGTTTTCCTAAAAATGCTTTAGCAAAAAACTGTGTGGTTGAAAAATAACCATGAGCCCGAAATTAAAGTAATGAGACAAAGGAATTCTGCTGTTCCAATTCGAAAACCATGTAAAAATGTTTGATCTTTTTTTTTTGACGTATAAGTTTTTGAACTCTCGAATAGGTTCTATTCTCGTAAGTAATCTTTTATCTATTTATTTTTTTAACGCTTGAGGTTGGTTTTAATTTAATTATTGTACGACGTTAATATTTTCAGTTGGGCAATAATTCCCATGCGATATTTATCCGACTGCAAATGTGAATTTGTAACAAAGTTGCAATGAGGTGGCTTCGCATACATTACAGTGCACACAACAAACAAAAAATTACAATTGATGGATGATGTATTTATCAACGCAGGTACACAGATTCTCTGTCTCTCTGTCTGTCTCTCTCTCTTCTCTCTCTCTCGCTCTCTCTCTCTTCTCTCTCTCTCTTCTCTCTCTCTCTCTTTCTTTCTTTCTTTCTTTCTGTTTCATGGAAAAAGTCTCCACGCTCTAGGTCATGTAAGTTCGCGCTGAGTTTGTGGCCACCGCAAAACAAGAAGCTGACAGACACTGCGCAGGCTAGTGTTGGCGTGCTCTCTAGTAATGGAGGGAACTCAATCAGACAGCTTGCTTGGACTAGACGAGCGTGAGGGTTTTTCTCTGTGCTCTCTCTTTCTCTTCTTCTCTTATATTTCTTCTTAATAATTGTCCAATCGTAATATAGTGTTCTGTCCCCCTTTGTCGTCCTTTTTTAGAGTCAAACTATGTTTTTATTTTGCCTTAATCAACCATAAATCTTTTATTCAATATTTTTTTATTTAGTCATTTGTTTATTTTCTGGCGTACGAGCAGCTAAATGCCTTTTAAATCCGAAATCAATAATGCGCATCCAATTAAAATAAAATTGGTCCTTATGTGGCTGTCGAGAGAGTGTTATAAATGAGGATGAAGTCAGTGCCAATGAAACAATACAAAAACTCATGTAATGATTTAAATTACATGTATTGATTATTAAATTATTCAGGTATTGATTTAAATTTTCCAAATAAATTTAAGAAAATCATCGATGCTATAGACTACGAAATATTGCTGTAGACTAGAAAAAATCAATTTTTCACGTAACTTTTTCAAACCTAATTTACTGATTCCTGAATTAATTTTTAGTGGCGACATTTAAAATTTAAGACTTCGTTTTGTACGGGGAGGCTATGTTAAACTGTTAGTGATTGTATTTTTCCTCGCTCTATTATTTATCATTAAAAACCTGTTACTATTATACGATTTTATATTTTACAAAACAAAAGAATAACCAACTTTTGGGCAACAACTTTAATTTGAAGATATATAAAAGCTACATCCGTACTCGGGTTCTGGACACTGTTCTGGTATCCGGATAGTTCCCTTACATCGTTTTCCACCAGCAAAATAATTCATGAAAAATGAATTTTTATAAAAATACATTTTTTATAAACACTGCATAATTTATTCAGTTTTTTAATCAATGCGTATATTCACGTACACGGAGAAAAATCATAGAGCAAATTTTAAAATTTACGTAGGAAAAATTACTATTTTCTATAGTACCGCTGGGACATACTTGTGCATAGAAAATTTTATAATGTCGATTACGAATTTTTACTATATTAGAAAGTAAACTGGAAATTCACAAATTTAAAAAAATATTCGTGATCTACCTTACCGACCCTATTTGAAACATACACATTAAGCTAAATTAAATAAGAACCAATATATTTATTTTTGTAAAAAATGAGAGCCCCATGTGAGAATGGAACCTCAGTCCTCTGATTCGGAAGCTGCAGTTTTACCGCTGCGCCAACACGTCCTTGTACGTACGGTGTTTTGACTCGTCTACATATGTTACAGCTTGCCTCGTCCCATAACAATAACATTGCACTAAATATATTATTGGCTATGTTTATTTCGGATGGTAGACTGCACGAGTTTTTGTACAAGAAAAGTAGGTGTAAAAACATATAATTTATAACATTCTTGTCAGTTTTGAAGAGAAGAAAATGATAAATGCATCTTTTGTCAGATATGTCGGCTTACTTCTTTCATTTTTATACATTTTTGAAACTATCTAGAATTTTTAATTTTCAATATAACTTCTTGATTAAAAAGCCGAGAAAACTTTTTTTAATAATAAAAAAAATTAAAAAATATGAAAAAGATATACAAAAAAATCTAAAAATTAAGTTTTGTTTATGTATTTCCCCTTTTACAGGAGTAATATAATTCAATATTCTTTATTTTTCATTCATTAATACGATTTTTGTTTCAAAAGTGGTTACACTATCTTTTTCTGACAATACGTCATTGTAATTTTTATGATAAGTGAGAAAAATTCAAATTTATAATTACAAAATATTGAAAGTCTTTTAGTATTCAAACAAATCAGAGAGTATGTTTTTGTTATATGGACTCTAAACTTTTATTATTATTTAACTTTCTAAAATAGATAAGTAAAAGCTATTAGATTATACTATTATTTTTAGAAACTTTTTTTTTTCATAAAAAATGTTATTTATACTTATAAAGTCATTCTGGGATTGAAAATTCCTTATATTAAATAATAAAGCACGTATCTCAGGGTTTTATTGATAATAAAATTATGATACTTCCAATAATGAAGCTATTTTATGTCTAAAGTAAACTATATTTTTTTTTAATTTTTGTCTTCTTTACATATTATAACTCTAAATATTTAAGTGGCGTAATTAAACTAAAAGTATATAAAAAATTAGAAAAAGCTTTGATATAAGCTTCATTTTGTTCTGAAATACTGAAAAGTATTAGACTGTTCGTAGAGTTTTCTACGTTGTTTTACGTACTGCTTCTTTCTAGTTTAACCCGTTTTGGTCGAAAACCCCACTTGCTGTATGTATATCTTTGAGAGGTCATAACTAATGCTATAGGCGTAAAAAAAATTGAGTGGGGCATATTTTTAAAGTTTAAGACATGCCTTTTTCTGTAGTTAACTCAAAATTGCTCCGAAATATTATTAATTGGGAAACCATGCTATTTAAACAAAAAAACACGATTTTTCCCCTCTTTGTTTTTAAATTGAATTTTCTAAGGCTTTCCCATCAGCAATCGATCTCGAAGCTTTTTAATCGGTAGAATAAATTTCTGAACTTTAAGAATCCATGGTTTAAAGATCAATTTTTTGCCTTATTATTTGCGAAATGACGTCTAAACCGTAAAACTTTTGCAAATATATTCATGATTGATTAATCGAAAACTGTGAACTTGTGGAGAAAGTACCAAAAGTGAAAAAGTTTTTATAATTACTCAAAGAATGTACTTAAATTTTTTCAGTGACTCGAGAAAATTTAACAACATTTTATTCTTAGACATTTTCATTCAAACTATTTCATTACCGGCACATACGGTCAAATTTTTTTACCTTCGCACTATAGACGTGCTGGAGATCTCTCAATAAAATATTCTTAATCTTCTACGAGACAATTCCTTCTGTGTAGTATTTTTCTTCTGCAGTGTGATTTCCTTGTTTTGTGTTGACATATCTCGAGATTTCTAATTTTTCACACATTTCATGCTGGAGAACTCGCTGTAACCCAGTTTCTTCACATCTAAAGTGCGAGGGTAAAAAATCTGAGCGTCTGCGACGGTAATGAAATACGTTACCAAGCGTCGTCGCGAAAGTGAGAAAGAAGTAAAAAAGTTATTCTAGACTTGAGAGATTTTTTATTAAGTAACAATACGTTTCCAGAGAAAGTGTCTAAGGATAAAATATACTATAATATATCAATTTTCATAAGAATACGACTAGAAGTTACGCGAATAATGAATTTTTATCAGAAAACACGCTGTTTTTTAGAATTTGTTTAGAAATATTAACATTTTACGTGACAGTGTATGTTGACATCTCCGTAATTGCAAATATAAAAATTTTGGTGGTTGCTCTGGGACATTTATTGTTCCTTTACCCAGGATTTAAGCTCGCCTTAACTTCGGATATTACAGTGAGGGACCATGTACATTACAATAAGGGCTAACGCAGGGACGTGGGTAATTGAGTGCAAATATCTAGTGATCAAAGGTTTTGGTTAGCATAGGATATTTCGCGGAGTATGGGACACCGTTAATTGTTAGTAATAATATAAAGTAAATAAATAAAACGAATAAAGTCCAACTGATTGCCAGTCTAAAAGAGATGGTAAGAGGGGTCGGGTGAGTAACGGGACCCTTTTGTTAATTATGGTGACTCTGCGTCTAGTCCAAGATTCGATATTGTAATTCTGAGTTTGAATTTCGCGAGCTTCTATGTTTAGATCATATTATGATATAATCTTATTTTTCTTATATAGTAATCGTAGTCTTGTTTGTGCATTTGCGAGGTTCTACAGGCCATCTATCGAACGCATTGCGGAACATTTTTATTAGCAAGATTAACGCGCGAAATTCAAATGGCTAAGATATTTTGAATGTTTGAATAATTTTGACAATATTAGAAAATTATTTTAAATCATCAATTTTATTTATTTTCATTACATTATACAATAGAATTTACATAAATAAACGCTTTATAATATATGTTACATCCATTTTTTTTAGAATATACGTCGAACCGTTACTTAAAATATTATAATAATTTATAATACTATGTTCGGCATCATTTATATTTAATACAATCCATGAAAAATCATGTTCATCAAAAATTTTATAGGCCTGAGTATGCTCATCAAGATAACAGTCATTTAATTGTTTGGTAACAAATAAAAAACTATCGTTTACAAGTAGCATATAAACAACTAAATGAGAGCACGGTCCAGTACCATTATACTTCGTTACAATTGTTTTTCTTTTATAGTTTCGCCCAGAATATTAATCTAGTTTGTTGTACATACTATGTTATTTATTTCCATAGGTATTATACTGATAAATTCTAAAATATTTTCCAGAAGTTAAATAGATATATTTTTTCTTGCACCTGTTGTAAAACGCACATATGATTGTTTTACTCTAGATCTATAATTAAGTATTCATTGATGACTTATCGCAATTGTTTTACAAATGTTTATTCTGCTTCTGACAGCTTGTAACATCTCTTTCCCCTCTTGATTTTTATTCTCGTATCGTAAACATGATATATAGACGTCCGAATTTTTCCATACATCGGTGTGCATGCAAAAGAAAATGGTGTTTTGGTTTCAGGTCATCTCCAGGAAATAATTCTCTTAATAATGACAAATATTCGGCACTGATTGTTTCTAATAGATGGTGACTTTCCGGATGTAATCTTTTGCTAGTTACAATATTTGCAATTTGTGTTAACAATATTAATAACTCCCAATATTCGTCATTTTTGGGTACGAGAAAGCCAAGAATCATGGTTATCGTAGTTACTAAACATAACATTTCTGAAGAAGACATAACTATGTATTTTTTTTTAAATGACTAATATTTCAGATGGTTTATTGATATTAGTTCGGCCATAATAAAAACTACGTATTCTCCTATTAACTTCATCTAAAGTGAACCATTTCTTTTCATGTATGTAATGATGTAATACTCGAATAATATCGTAACGGAAAACACCTTCGTACAAATCATGCATTAAATCAATTGATAGATTATTTATCACATGAAATCCGATCAACTCATGAAAAATACAGTCCTCTTTGATGCCTGAAATTTTCGGATTATTTTTAGCTACAAGTGAAGCATAATTATCAAAAGTTCGGAGCACACAATCTTTTTGATGAAACTTACTATTAATATCTTTTTATTGCGTCAAACAAAAATGACAGAAATAATTAGAACTAAAATTTTCATTAAATCTCATCATTGAATGAATTCCTAAATTATCCGCTAGGATATTTGAGACATTGAAATAAACTTTAATAACAGTAGGATGTTCAATTGTGATTCCATTTTCTTTCAGAATATTTAATTCCTCTATGGCTTTCATAAAAATAAGTTTATTTGAAAATATTTGCCTATCGATAGTATGAAAAAGTAAAAATAAAAATATATTTTTAACTTTTGACTGAGAAATTGGAGGTAAACAAGGAATTGAAATATACACCGCGCCACATTTGCTAATACCCTTGTGAGATCCTGAAGGGTTATTATTTTCGTAATCGTCGAACTACATTATTAATAGCAATTTTATTTTTTCAGGTATTATGAACACTGTATTTTTCGGAAATGATCCCTGTACAATATTACAAATTACATTTGTATTCTTCGTTAAGAAATTTAAATAATCAATTATTTCGTCTAGAATATTAGGAAGTTCTAAAAACTTTTTTAAAACTTTTCTTATTGGTATAAATTGAACATTCACAGGAATATGTTGTAAAACTTGCTTCTCATCATTTTTTTTTGTATTCTCGTCTTTCACCAATTGTGTAAGATTCAGGCTTTATGTAAGTATCATATTTTTTAAAATAATTAAAACATTTAGTTTCAGTTTCTACGATTTCCAAAGGTCTTTTGTAAGTCTCAAAAATATTGTTTATTTGAAACGCATAACACGGTTCTAAGTATTGTAAGGAGTTACATACTTCGTTTTTCAAATTAAATAAAAGTTTATCGAATAAAACTGATGTTTCGCAAGCAATATTTGAGACGATTTTCCTTGGTTATTTGGCATATTATACAGTTTAGCAATAAATTCTGATGTCAGGTCTGAAATAATCTTTTGGGATTCACATTCAATATTTACACTGTCATCGTGATCATCTTCCAAATAATCTAAAACATCAGATTCATCACTACTGTAACATCTTGAGATTTAATCATTGAGATTTAATCATTGAGATTTAAAGGCACATTGCTCTGTTGATCTACAATATCATTTTCATACGCAAATAAATATAAAATAACAACATTTTCATTGTCTAAAATTATAAAACAATAATAAAAAATTATTAGCATTTCAGGTTTAATAAAAAATATAACCAGTTTGAAAAGAAAATATAAAATAAAACAAATTCACCTTTATCTAATTTTTGCAATAAAAGAGTTTTTAGTAAAGATAAATATTCTGCATTCTTTAATTGCTATTGTTTAGTTGAAGTACTATGCAATTTTTAACTGCGTCTCACTTGTCGGTAAGGGCTGTCTGTTTGCCTGGATAAATCAAGTCAAAATCTTGTAAAAGCCAAAATAAAAAATATTATTATACAAACACGCATGACAGAAGGTATAGATAATCTACTACGTCAATGCTTGACACACACATTATCTCCTCCCATAAAAAGCGGAGACATGTTCAGCATAGCAGACGCCATCATAAGAGGTTTACTCACTAATTTTTTAGCCTGTTGTAATCGTAAACACAAAAACTTCTGTAAATGTTCAGCAATTGGTATTTGTTGTACGATAAGTAATAATCTTCGAGCTTGATGCGTTTCACTCCAGTGTTGGTTCAAAGTGTCTTCTGGCTCACAATGTCTTTCAAGCCATTCTATCATTTCATATTCTGTAATTAAATACATAAATTACTTAAAAATACTATGAATTATATTATATAAAATTGGCTTACCATGTGTAGAAGTTACAGTCGATTCTAATGAGTTCGTTTTATTTTCCTTTAAATGTCCTGCGGCTCTTAAAGTACTTTTCAAATAATTGAAGTGATCCCACAGCTTCCCACTTGGTGGCGTGCTCACGTTGTTTGTAGTGGAGCTAGGAATAAAATAGGTGCTTGGCAATGCTAGCAACATGAAGTTCAGAATCCTTGAAATAAAGTATTTGTCAGTAAGCATAATTATAAATTTATGAATGAGTGCACTAAGCAATTTCATCTTCACTTTTTAAACAAAACTTCAAACTAATTAACCTTAGACATGGAATTGGAAAGCAGAAAAGAAGACTAAGCAATTTCATCTTCCCTTTTTAAATAAAACTTTAAACTAATTAACCTTAAACATGAAACATGAATTAAACTTTAAAATCAAATAAACTAATATTATTTTGTTAATCAACATCATATAAAAATATATAATATACTCTGAAATAAAATTACCTTACCCAATATAACCTCATTTTGCACGTCGCGTACCACGGCGTTGTTGTTTCTTTTTTCATCCGTTGATGATTTTCTATAATAAATAAATCGTCCTATTGCAAAAATATACTATAAACATTTCAATTTATTTTATGAGACACTTAAATATGACGTAAGACACATTGGAAATCTTTTGCATAGTGTCGGCATGCCGCAATACACTAACGCTGATATACGAACGATGCACTCAATATTATTGTTCTACCCTGGCATTGTAATAAAAAATAAAATTATTCTACATACCAATATGTACAAGTTAAGTCCTTCTTCAAATCAGCTATACGAAAACCCCGACCAGGCGGTGAAAAGCCGGTAAAAACAATGAATGGCGGTTATACTTATTCGTAGCGGCGGAGTTATCCGAGGAATGTTCACGTGCACAAGAAGGCGCGGCGCTGTGACGGTCACTCAGCGAAGTTTCATGAACGACGAGTCTGCGCATGCGCAGTTGAATATGTACCCGATTTTGCTAGATTTTCATAGTAAAATTTTGAATTTAAAATCGTAGTTTTTCCAACGTGTACCTTATTACGATTAATCATCCCCTTTTTTACTATAATAATATAATAATATATTGTAAAATTCCATACCTTTTATAGGAAATATTATAATGATAAGTTGTACATTTTGTAATATATAGTTTTTACAATGGAAAATAGTAAAAAATATTACAATGTTTCGTAATATTTAGAGTGATGGTTGCAAAAAACTTAGGAATCATAGGATAAAACATTGTAACTTTCACTGTCCTCAATTTCAACGACGCTCAATTGCAGCGCAGCAACGTGCATTAACTCACGGTCGCCACGCTACTTCCAGACCGTCGCCTCACGAACGCAGCGAATTCCGGACATTGCGCGATAAAGGATTTCCAAACAACTTCACGCGATGTCTGGTATATAACCATGGTGCGATTCAATTTCTCGTTAATAATAATTTACCTATTTAATTTCTTAAAACTAATTCTCTCAAACAACATAACAAATTAACAAAAGATTTTAATAGTTTGTATACAAATTTTAATACTATAACATCCCATGATCATAAAACTGCAAGAAACCTTGATTAAATCCAATAAAAACATCTTTAAAAATGCAAAATATGGTTTGAAAAAAGGTGGAAAGGCGTAGTTCTATCATGCCGCAAAGGGTTAAACAGCAGGGTTTCATAATTAATAATATTTTGGAGCAATTTTGAGTTCACCACTGGAAAGGACGCCTACAGCATTAGTTATGAACTCCCAAAGACCGATGTACTGCAAGTAGCGTTTTCGGTGGAAACGGGTTAAAGAGTTGTAGTTTTATGGCGGTCTTTCACCTATAAACTTGGAAAAAAATCAATATTTTTTTATTTGAATTTTCGATTCTATATATTATTCTAAACTTGTAAAAAAAGTTTGAGTGACATATTTGAAAAATTGTAAAGAAAGCGTGCCACCAGTTTCTACCAATTTGGGTCTTATCAGGCAAACGTAAGCCAGAACCAATTTCTTAAAATCAATTTTACGGTTAAAAAAAGGGACTTAATATTTTAAAATGTTAATTTAAAATTTATAAAAATAATTTAATTAATTTTTTAACAAAAGAGTACTACGAAACAAGCATTTTGATTATATATCAAACTGAGAAAATACGTTAACTGATTTAATGTTTATATATTTTATACATATGTACAAAATCTAAACACATACAAAAATTTTAAATAAAATTCGTGAACTCAAATCGCGCGCTTAGTTGGTAAAAAATGTGAAAGACGCCGCTGCAAGGCGCCACGAAGATGCGCTGTGATCGCTGCCTCGCAGCGTCAACTGTCAGTGTCGACTGCTCTGTGCACCCACGCGTTTTTATTTTGGATGTGTCATATGTTCGGGATTAGTTTCATTGACATACACATTTAGCCAAGTTGTACCTTGTGTTTGCCCAAAACTTCAACCAACTGGATATATATTAGATAAGTATAAACTAACCGAATAAATATTAAATTTCTATAAAGCGTAAATACTTTGTGGGAATTTCTTTTTCAAATTTCCAGTAATTGTTGCTAGATTCAGATAGCTACTGGAAGAGGCTACATCAAAAAGTTATTCAGAAGGACTAATTATCATGAAATATGATAAAATCATCTGAAAGGTTGAGAGCTGTAGAAGCTGTATGTACATCTAGTTGCGATAACTCTTACGTAGTAAGTTGCATATTTATAACTTTTTTTTTACTAATTAAATATTTATGACTTTCTTTTCTCAATCAAGCATTTTTATAATCAGCATTAAATTTCTCTTCTAGTAATTAAATTTTTCTTCGGATATCCAATATATTAAAGATTTTTTATTCTTCATTATATGATTTTCTTTCGTACTGTTAGAGTAAATTTTGAATTACTATTTTCCTTTTATGTGTATGTTCTTGTGATTTTTTGAATATTTTAATCGCAGCAACCTATTTTATTGTATCAACTGATTTAAAATAATTATTTTTTACAGAAATTTGTACTTGCTCAACCAGTCTTTTTCAAGTTACATTGATCTATTTAAGATGTTTAACTTGTTAATACTGCCTGTACTGTTTGACAGCTTGAGTTCGTACGTGCTGATACAGAACAGTGGTAAGCCACATTTTTTCTTATAAAATTAATAGAAAATCAGTTAAAATATTAACTAAGAATAAGTATTTATATGTTTCAGGAAGTGGAAAAAGTTTTATAGTCAAGAAGTGATTTGATAATCAAGATATGAGAGATTTTGTTTTCAAGGTCAAGATATGAATCATCATCTATCATTTCTCAAGATATAAAATTTTGAACTTAGCGTTACTTTTTTTTAGACTACTTGATGGATTTTCATGAGGTAAAGTGCAATTTACTTGTAGACCATTCACCTATGTCACGAAGCTCTGGATTTTTTAATTTTTTGATTAAGTATCTTTTTATGCGAAAAACTATGTAAATTATCAAAATTAAAAACAAAATAATGGTTTTTTGTATAAAAAAACATACTTAATCAAAAATTTTAAAAGTCCAGAGCTTTGTGCCATAGGTACAAATAATTTGCACTTTACCCCATGAAAATCCATCAAGTAATCTAAAAAAAAAAGTCACGCCAAACTTGTTTTCTAGAAACGATGATATCTCAGGACTAAAAGGATCAAAAGACCTCTATTTTTGTCAGATTGTCCAAAAATTGTTATACTTATGGTACATAATGTTTTTTATTGGTAATAATATTTTATTTTATTTTTCAGGTAATTTTGGCCTTAGTGGCCTATAGGTGTAAGTCCGCCTTAATCAATGAATGAATCTCCATTTTTTTTATAAAAAAAAGATAGTTTGTTTTAGAAATAAAATAGGTTCATTTTCAGAATAAAAGTGAGTTGAAAAACCCTAAGATAAGTGCTTCATTATTTACTAAAAGTAAGTTTTTCCTTTACATTTAACCAAATCCAGGACCCAGGTTCATTATCATATTTTTGAAAGAATAATACGTTACTTATATATTTACAGAGTTATAACCAAAGAGAAAAAAATAGACGCATTAAAAAGTTCCGAGACGCGTGTATGATTATTTATTAATAGGAATTTTCGATTTTAAAATGACTACGTAAGTATAAATTACGTTTTTCTTTTTCGTAAAAAACAAAATATTTTCTGAAAATTCTTAGTTTTTACTTATACCTTTTAAAAAGCACTATTTTACCTGTTTTTACGCTTTTAATTGTAAATAACCTTTTTCAGTAATCTCATTTTGTCCTCATCGTGATTTTATTTTAAAAGCAATATATTATTAAATCTTTTATTTTTTTTTTAAATGAATCCGGTCGAATTTTACATATTCTATATCAAAATATTCATACGAAAAAATTTTTTCTTAGAATTTGTAAACTTTTTTCTGTATAATATACGATACAAAAAATTTCAAGTTTTTAAGATATAACATCCGTTGTCACGCAATATATTGATAAGTTAAATTTTCTATTATGATCTCAATCTTTTATATCAATTGTTATGTATGAGAGGACAGACTGAATAAGTCGCGTAAAAAATATGTGACGAGCGGGATTCGAACCCACGATCTCGAGGTTTGTAGGCCCGCGCTCTACCACTGCACTCCAGGTAAACTTCTTTTATCGACTGCGTGCTCGGA
>JAWWEQ010049466.1:0-13411 GCA_035583055.1 Torymus tubicola
CATCTACGTTACAGGAAAGAAAGCAAATATATTACTAATGAAATGTATTAGATATTAAGTTTATTTGTAAGTTTATTTGTAAGTTTATTATGTACACCAGATCAGCGTACAGGAAACGATGTCCTCTGCTGGACTACTTTTGTAATGTAATTTGTAATTACTCTTGTTTAAATATAAAAAAAATTAATATCTCTAGGAGTCTCGTGAGTCGAAAGGCTCAAAATAATGTAACTCTACTACGCACGGGCCCTAATTGCCGTAAGGAGTCGCGGATCCGGTCTCGAGATCTCACCGAGCACCGGCCTGGCTTCTAACGGTCGATCATGGGTATACCAAGTTCGATGTCGAGACTCGGAATCGTCTGTAGACGACTTACGTACCTAGCGGGGTGTTGTACTCGGTAGAGCAGTTACCACGCTGCGATCTGTTGAGACTCAGCCGTTGGCTTGGGGATTCGTCTTGTCGGTTAGACGAAACCCTATCTAGTATGCCAAACGCCTTGATGAAAGCGCACAAGCGCGATGCGCACATGTTGCGCGCTACGGCGCGTGTATTGTGTGTGTTATGCGAGTGTTTTGCTTGATCTTGACTTGAGAAAAAAAAGTTGTGATACGAAAGCAATGCGTATGGGGACATAGAAAAAAGTTCTCGTACGAAAGCAATGCGTATGGGGACTTGGATGAAAGATAGGGACATTCGAGTGTCTGTTGTATTTAACGTGTGACTCCTGCCTTGCGGCTTAATTCACACGGCCCCCATGGGCGAGGAGCCGAGAGACGGCCGGCTAACGCGACAGCCAAAGCCGTCTACAGATTTCTCATACTGAATGGCAAGTTCGGTCGATCCTCTCTGTAAGGGAGGCGGGACCCTTCTAAATCCCTACTGGCTTTGCAGGCACAGTACCCGAGCTGCCAAGTATCACTTGCATGGCTTCCGAGGAAACTGTCCTGCAAACCCGGGCACATGCATACATGGCATACCTCTGGCATGTTATCATTTCCTTTCTCGCACCACTCATCTTCATTCGCTCATACCACACACTCGACGCATACATGACACATGCCAGAAGCAGCCCCTTCATCCATACTCCAGAGGTTTTCTGCTTCACGCCCCAGTCCTTCCTCAACACTCTTCGCAACATATTCACCACGCATACAACTTTCTCTCTCAGAGCCTCCACATGGACCCCAAAGCACATTCGCTCACTCATGCACACACCCAGGTATCTCACACGCTTGACATACCGAATACGGTGGAGATGGTCACCAACATTCACTCCCAAATTTCTTCCATCCACATTCAGTCGTCCTTTCAACATGATGCATACCGTCTTTTGCACAGACACACTAACTCCCACGCTCTCCCCCCATTCATACACGATACGCATGCACTTCTCGCCCATTCGCTCCATGTCGTTGCGGGAATTCCCGCTAACGACCACAATCAAATCATCGGCATATGCTACAAATTTCGCATTCACTCTCTCCAGTGCATTCAACAAACCATTCATACAGAGGTTCCACACATAGGGCCCAGGAATAGACCACTGTGGGCAACCTCTTTCCTCACTCATCCATACCTCATCCACCTTGCCTTTCAAACATACCATTCTCTCACTGAAGTAACTCATCCACATCCTCATTTCACTTTCGTCACTTCCACACTCGCAAAGGTAGCGAAAGATGGCATTCCGGCAAAGGTTATTAAACGCTCCCTTGAAATCGACTAGGATACCCATCGCATACTTGTGATGGACCTCATTCACGCATCCTTTCAAACAAACCCATGCATCCTCAGTGGAACGCCCGGGTCTGAAACCAAACTGCCGTTCGTTCCACTTACCATCCAATCTTCTCAACATTCTCTCAGTCATCAGACGCTCCAGGAGCTTGCCCATAGCATTCAGCAGACTAATCGGCCGATATGATCCGGGCTCCTTCCTGTCCTTGTCGATTCCTTTCAGAAGCGGAATAACCCTTGTCTTCTTCTAGATCCTCGGGAAATTGCCGCTGCCGCATTAAACTTACCGGAAAATCCAGCTTCCCGCATGCATACTCTGCTGGCACAAGTCCAGCCCCACCACCCACATTCACCGTTCTTACGCAAGCCTCTCTTTCCCTAGGAAAGAAAGACTGCATAAGCACATTCGCACTATCCATCCATGTCATCGCACATCCATTCTGGGTTTTCATTCCAGCAAGGTCCACGCCGGAGCTTTTCCCACGACACACTTTGTACACTCGCCCCCAGGGGTCTTCATTGGCCTCGCGACCAACGAAGCCCCTCCAGTCACGCTCTTTGGATTCACGCACCATTTTTACATACTTTTTCTCACTCACACGCCATTTACGCTTGAACTCATCGAGTTCCTCATCCATCCTTCGTCTCGCACGCTGATACTTTTTCCGGCAACGCTGGGCCTCTCGCTTGGCCGCACTCAGCTCTCTGGACCACCAAGTTATTTTTGGAGGTCCTTTGCATACAACCTGTCTCATACACTCATCATTCGTTTCCGTGATCCATTCAGTCATCAAACATGCCATCTGGTCTGAGCTAAGTTCCGAGAACCTAGCCAGACCAAACTCATTCGCTCTCTCACGCAAAGCATTCACATATCTCTGTTTGTTCACCCGACTTTCATTCCACCGAAGGAGAGGAACAGCGTCCCGGGTATCCTGATTCACTCCGTGCCACATCCGAGTCAAGATCGGATTGTGGTCACTTGTGCTCCAGTCACACTTTATCTCCCACTCAAAGTGACAGTCCGCCCGTGAAACGGTAGACAGAGTGACATCAATGTCACTCTGCCCCCTAGGACCACTAAAGGTATAGTAGTCACTAGGTTCGTTCAGGACGGACGCACCCCATTCATTCGCCACGATCCATTCTTCCAAAGCACATCCACGCTGATCACGTATTCTCCTGCCCCGACGATCACCCTTGCTGAACCAGAGACCGCTAGTCGCATTCGCATCCATTCCAATCAAGCACTCACGATTCAGTCTACCAAGCAAACTATCCAAGGCCAGCAGATAGGGTTCGATATCCTCACCCCATCTGCAGTACAAGGATACCATATATAACTCGCCAAAGGCGCCTTTCATCCAGACACACACACCATTCTCACACTGCCAATCATCAATCAACAGGCACTCAATGGAATCAGTACACACCACCAGGGCCGCCCTACCAGACGCACTCACAAACATTCTGAATTGTCCATGCAAACCACATACTCTTCCACACTTTAGGTACGGCTCCTGTAACATACATACATCAATCCTTTCACGCACTAGACATACACCCAGGTCACACATCACTCCGTAACTCCTTTGTCCATTCAACTGAAGCACGCGCAATTCCCTTTGGACCGCCATCTTAGTAGGCTATCTTCGCTCTCATTCGCTCCAATCTCCATTTATACTCCGGACACTCGGGGGAGAGGGCCGAGTGGTTCGACTTCAGATTACGGGAACGGCAATTCCCTCAATCCTCGCGAGCCTTACAGCCCGCCCTCTTGTAACCCGGTTTTCCACATTTATAGCACAGCCGGTCACTCTTGCAGTCACGTAGCATATGCCCATAACTGAAACATCCATAACACCGGTTCACTCGTTCGTAATCATTCACACGGTATGCACCTCAATTCACATACACACGTCGTTCCGTCAGCAGCCAATCCCTTATTTTAGCATCAACCGCGATAATAACATTACCGTGGTGAGCTCCAGGTTTCGATTGCCTCGACACTACTTTCACACACCGAGCATACTCCTTTCATTCCATAAAACCAGACACATTCTTCTCATACATACCATTGAGGAAGTTGTCCTCAGTGACCTCATTCGGCACATCAAAAACAATCATTCGGGGGCCCATGCGCGCAGGCTCCTCCGCATTCAGACCAGTCGTCTCGTTTGAGACGATCTTCCGCAAGCACTCTCTATAATTCATACTAGGGGTCTCAATTACTACCCCGCCATTTCTGGCTGGCCTCACATTCTTCACACGCACTTTCTCACATCCACTCAGTTCTTTCACACGCTCCATTACCTTCTCTGGAGTTTCATTCACCCCACCTTTTACAACAAGGGTGAAGCTGGGCTTGATGATAATTTGTCCATCAGACGGATGATAATTTGTCCATCAGACGGATGCGTCCACGGAGAACCACGGGGAGGCTTGTACACGAAATCTCGCTCGGATTTCCATATTTGTTGCCCTGCAGGACTTCTTCGCCTTTGTAATGCTGTTAACAGCCAGCGATAGATAAAAGAGTTGAAAGATTTTTGTGTTAGTAACTCTTATATTATTGTTAGTATAGGAAAGCAAACGTCTTTATTTGATCAAAGCAAGTCTTGGTGTCTCAATGGAGGTAGAGAACCACCCTACTCTGAGTATGATACTTCCGTAAGCATACTCGAGAATGTTATAAGTCTTATAATTCTTAATTTTCTCATGTGAATGAGAAAATTTAGTTATGTTCTCTCTATCAACAGGCTCGGTGGCAATGCTTTGCCTGCTTCATGATAGTAAACATCATTCTGATGTGGGAAAGTGCGAGCAATCACGTGTAGAACATTCAAACTTTTAGGACTTCAGAGCCGGCGAATAATGTCAAGTACTCTTTGCTCATTTCAGCTAGTTTAAACAGTTATGGCGATTAGAGCAATTTGCATTGCCCCTCACTCACTCCGGAGGAGTGGAGTGGAATTGTCTAGTACTGACATTTGGCACAGAGGCCTTTACGACGACTTCTTAAGAAGTCCGGCCAACATGGCCCAACGCGTCAAGGTACCTGCACGCCGTCATGGCGTGAGCCCGGAGGCTTCTGGCACAGTCGCCAGTAGACGTAACAGGCCGGTAATTGTCTCCTTCTTCACTGGTGAGGGAGACTACCGTGGACACCAAGAGCTGTTACGGAGCTTACGTTTGGCACTCGTGCTGGACTTTCAGTTAAGAACTCACCCGTCCACCACAAGTCCTCTGAAAACGGGGATTTTAACGACTTTTAGAGGAAATTATTCTTCTTTTCCTCTTAAATCGAAGCCCAAAATGTTTTCAGATGCATTTTTTTTGGCGGCAGATAGGGACAGGCTCCGTTGCGCGTACTAGACACTTTTCCGTTATAGGGAGGTTTGACCGCCACTAAGGCACATAGCGCCCCTACACAGTCCTGTGTGGCTTATTATACCCATATGAGAGGGGACTCCGCCCTTGACGTTGTATCGTAAGCCTCAAGGGCTGCATTTCGAGATCGATTAACCTCGATCAGAGGCCCCTAAAGCGGGTACCTGAGGACCTATAGTCATCACACCGATCGAAAGTCGTACATGTCGGTAGCATGGCGGCAGTTCTAGCAACCCGCCGTCTTCCGTCCTCATGGGACGGTCTCCAGGTAACCATGTCACCTGTCAATGCCCGCTACCCACTGCCACATCGAGGCCAACCCTTATTCACGAAACAGACAACCGTCGTTCAAAGTGGGCTGCTGGGGCTCGTATTCCGACCCAGCCGTTCGGTGGGTAGCCTAACGCGTTCAAACGTTTTTGAGTATCCTAAATTGTCTTTTTATGCTATTGTCAGCTTGCAATTGCAGAAATTATGTTAGTAAGCTTATATTTATTGGTTAGTAGTGTTATGACAAAGCAAACGTCCGTTTGAATAAAGCAAAGTCTTGGCGTCTCAATGGAGGTAGAGAGCCTCTTGTTAGTCTATCTACCAACAAACTCAGTGGTAGTGCTTTGCTTGCTGTATCGTAGTAGAACTCATACATCGAGAAAAGTCACGGCATTTACACTCGTTTGCATGCACGCGTAGATTCATTTAAGGTTTCGAGCTTCTGAGTCCACCGTACCATGGCCTCATGACTCGATGCGTCAGGGTCTGCACGCTCTACTAGCGTGAGCCATCAGGCTCCCTGCACAGTCGCGGCCTATACACTAGCGCGTAAAGGCTCCCTATTTGGTTCTCAAGGACCCCCATATAATGATTAATGCTGTCTCTTTTCCATCATAGACAAGTGTACGACTCTCGTTCAGAGTTTCGGCAATCGTCATAGGATATTCTCCTCGGTATATAGGACAATATAAAGATTGTCCCTCACTTCCCCCGGAGGAGTGGAGTGGATATGCCATACATTGTCATTTGGCACTAAGGCCTTTATGTCGGTCCTAAGACCATGGGTGGCCTACATGACCCAACGAGTGAAGGTACCTGCACCCTCACAGCGTGAGCCCGGGGCCCCTTGCACAGTCGCCAGTAGACATAATTTGCCGGTAATTGTCTCCTTCTTCACTGGTGAAGGAGACTACCGTGGACACCAAGAGCTGTTAGGGAGCTTACGTTTGGCACTCATGCAGGACTTTGCGTTAAGAACTAACGCGTATTAGTCCACCGACATGGGATTTCCGATAGATGAAGGAGATTATTCTTCCTCTCCTTCCGATTCGACGCCCGTTTTTACGGCCGCATTTTTCTTGGCGGCAGATAGGGACAAGTGTTATTACGGGGTTATATCAAGACCACACCGCCTCCTCGAACCCGCTCGATACGATCACTGATATGACATGCGAGCCTCTGGATAAAGAAGCGAGCAAATCTAGCCAACCTTTGAAGTACCGCTTCTGAGAATAATGCTAGTCCAGGCTTGGAAAAATCCACCTATGTCTGTTGGACGAGATTGAGTCCGAGCCCAGGATAGTTTGGCTCCCATACAATCACGTCATTCCCTCAATCAGAAAAGATGGATACAATATATATGCCAGTCAACCACACCTGGCCGGAGTTCAATCACAGGATGAGCAATTTAGTCACGTCAAATCGATGGTTCTTTGTCCATCAGATTGACGCGTCCACGGGGAACCACGGGGCGGCTTGCTCATGAGACCCCGTCCGGATCTCCATATTTGTTTCCCTACAGGTGAGTTTTATAAGCACATCCGTAACTTTTGCTCGAGGATTTTTAGGCATTGTTAATTAAACCGGTTCTATTGGTCCGTGGATGATTGCTGTGATGAAGCAAGTTTGGCAGCAAGGGTATCCTTGCAAAATTGTATAGATTGAAGAATTCAGGGGAGGCAACGAAGATTTGTGCCTCGTTTGGCCATTCATTTTGCCCAAATTTTTGAAGCAGATCTTTCCTTAGCTCAGTGTTTTTCAGACAGTCGAAGAGCAGGTGCTTGGATGAATCCGGCCCACCGCAGGAGCAGGTCCCACTTTCAAGTAGACCAAAGCTGCATAATCTCTCAACAAAATTTCCACGTCCGGTAAGGACCTGAGTGCTGCAATGGTTCGTTTTAACCCAAGCAGCCTTAAGACGCTCTCTCACATCCTTGAAGAACGCAAAAGTGGTACATCCCTTTTCAGAAGAAGCTCATTGGGACTGCCACATGTCTATAGTCTCCTCCTTAATGACACTCTCCTTTTCCAAGGACCACCCTTCAAGGGTTTTCCTTCCTATCCTGGCTACTTTACCTTTCCTTACCTCGGACAGCGCTAGACGCTATTCAAGGAGAATGCCAATTGGAAGAGTACCAGACAAAACGCATAATGCATCATTTGACGTAGTTCCGTAAGCCTGCACAGTTGGAAGTAGTGCTGTGTGTTGTAGGCTTTCCAGAATTCTTACGTCTTTAACGTCTCTGCGCAGCCTGCAGCGGCATATGCTACAGTGGGTCCGAAGACAGCTTTGAAGATTATTGAAGTGGTTTCGTGTTTTATTCCCCAAGTTATTTTAGCAAGGTTCTTAAGTTGGTGGGATAGAGATACTACCCTGTTTCTTAAGTATTGACAATGAGAATGAAATTTGAATCCTTTGTCAATGATAACACCTAAGTATCTGACTTTCTCTCTAATTTGAATTTTGTTTTGGCCTATCTTAATAATCGGGTTTATAAGTTGAGTTTATGGCAGACAGTTTTTGTTTTTCTTTCGCTTCCTATCGGGTAGGTAGTACCTCGTACAAGTATCTACCGTTTCGTTTCCTTCGGATGTTGCAATGTTTTGCAATTTGAGGAAGATTCCTTCAGTCTTTGACTTCGAGATTTTGAGTTTAGATGTTTTGCTCCAATCTAAAACTTTGTGAACGACTTGTTGG
The DNA here is from genome assembly GCA_035583055.1 of Torymus tubicola. Lineage (NCBI taxonomy): Eukaryota > Metazoa > Arthropoda > Insecta > Hymenoptera > Torymidae > Torymus > Torymus tubicola. The sequence goes on from JAWWEQ010049466.1 coordinate 8,099, forward strand.
CCTCTTTTCTCCACCTCTTTTCTAGAACTGCCTTCAATGAGCACGATTAAGTCATCGGCATAGACTAAGAAGCAAACGTTTATTTCACCTAGTTCTTTGAGTAGCGAGTCAAAGGAGACGTTCCAGCAAGGCGGGCCCATGACAGAGCCCTGCGGACATCCCTTCGTTGCTCGCTTTAAACTTCTTGGTCGCTCCATGTAATTTTGACTCGCCTATCTGTAAAGTAACTTTGCATTACTTTATATATATTCTTGCAGCCTTTGTCCTTAAATCCTTGAAGAATCATTGCATGGAGGACATTATCGAATGCCCCCTGGACATGGAATAAGAGACCTAACAGGTATTTTTTCTTACAATTATCGACAATTTCTCTGAGTCTCACGATAGAATCTTGTGTCGACTTTTCTGGAGTAAAACCGAACTGATGTTCAGAGAGCTTTTCGGGAGCTAGAGCCGTTTGCGAAAGTCTCGATACGAGAACTTTTTCAAAGAGTTTCCCTATCACAGAGAGCAGGTATATTGGTCGGTAAGATCTTGGGTCCATCTCATCCTTATCCGCTCCCTTTAGGATGAGTCTGAGTAGACCTATCTTCCATACCTAGGGGAAGACCCCGTAATCAGTCGGAATCTCGTTGATCCACTCCAAAATACGTGGGCTACCTTCCTCAGTGTTTTCTGAAGGGCGCCCCGTAAAGAAAAATCATCGCCGTTTACCCAAGCCGCACTGAATTGGCCGAAAGGCGAAATCAATGCGTAACGCGGACGTGAACCGAAATGAAAACACTCATAGACAGTGGAAATCTCGTTGATCGACTCCAAAAAACTTAGGCTACCTTTCTTAGTACTTTCCGAAGAAAAAACAGTAAAGAAAAATCACCGTCATATTAAAGTCACCCGCGTGAAACGAAAACATACACTTAGATAGCGTAAAAGTTAGGCGGATGAAGGGATGCGCACGTAGTTAAAAAAAAAAGAAAAAACAAGAGACAGGCTGGGCAGATTATTGTGAGCATAGAGCAGTCGTCTAAGCGTATGAAAGAGTTTAGAAATACACCAAGTCGCCGTCGTATGACACTTCAGAGGCGCGCTCACTTTCCAAAGGCATTGTGAGCCGAGAGAAAACTCTGCTCCTTGCCACAGGCTGGACGGCGCGACTGCGAGGTCCGCGGCGTATGGACAATGCACGAGGGTGGATGAAAACATTTTTCGCGCACCATTAACATAAGAGCAGCTCGAATTTGTTTTACAGTTTGCCACGCGTATAAGTTCGCTCACACGTAGAGGTTGCACTCGCTCGCGTATAGGTTGCACACGCTCGCGTATAGGTTGCACACGCTCGCGTATAGGTTGCATAGAGCCGCTCCGTACATCCACCAAGTCCGTAGAGCACGAGAAACTGCTCTGCGAGTGTTTATTTCCCCGCGTATAAGTTTAACTGCCACGGGTATAGGTTGCACACGTTCGCGTATAGGTTGCACAGAGCTCATGCGTAAAAGTTGCACAGAGCCGCTCCGTACATCCACCAAGTCCGTAGAGCACGAGAAACTGCTCTGCGAGTGTTTTTTTTTCGCGTATAAGTTGCACTGCCTCGCGTATAGATTTTACTCGCTCGTGTATAGGTTGCACAGAACTCACGCGTAAAAGTTGCACAGGGGTCTGATTCTCTAAGCGTGTCGGGCGAGAGTATGTAGGAAATCGAGCAATTCCGACATACAAGTCGCTGACTTGCTATCAGCCACGGCGTAATGCAATCTTCGCAAAAGATATGGAGGCAACGAAGAAGTTGCACTGGCACCTCACTTACATCTTGGCATATAACACAAACTCTTGCAGCCTGGATCTAAATCATGAAAAGAACAATGACTGTATATTTAACGCATTTATACGTGTTCATTTTCAGCGCAATCTAAAAAGTCATCTAGAAATTCAACATTGTCAAATTCGTCGTTTGCAAATATATCCTCTACTGTGCCACTTGCCGTTTCATTAATGGCGTCTCCTTCTTCTGATGGCTCTGGTTGTTCATTCGTAGTTTCATTATTTTTATTGGTTTCATTTGAAGCTTTTTTAAATTCCTCAGCTGTAATCCGGTGCAAATTTTCTAAGATCATTTCATTCTGGAGTTGAAAGCAATTTTCAATAACTTGATTTTGCTTTTGAAAACAAGCAATAAATTGGTTGGCTAAAGTTGTGACGAGCTCAGCTCCCTTTTCTTCAAACGTTTTGATGAAGTCACTAGATTTCTTACCTGGGAAGATAAACATTGAAAATATTAAAAAAGAAAAAATTGAAAAATGAAATTAGGCATTGTGGTAGAAATATCTACCGCATAGTACTGAACCTTTTAAAAAAATCATTTCTTACCTATTGAAGCTACGGCTGGTATTTCGGTAGGTACTGGTGCTGGGAACGATGCTGATACTGATTTTGTTGACAACTGCCCTTTGTGTGCTGGTTGTTTAGACGAATCTGAGCTCATCGGTGGCTCCTGCTGTCTTCTATTCTCCTGACCAACAATTTCAAGTACTCGCATGTGGTTATTTGAAATAGGTGTATTCCTAAGACCATCCATCATGAAATTCATGTTTTGGCGAGAAGTTTGTACTAAATCTAGCCATGTCTGTAAAATTAAATTTGTAAAATTAGTGTTATTCTTATAATTAGGTGGAAAGAGGTTAGAAGGAGAGAAGCAGATAAGAATAAGTAATTGAAACAAAGAGAGTTAGAAAAAGCAGAAGATAAGAACAGAGAGAAAATTGGAAGAGAAGAATGGGAGACGAAGCATATGAGGAACGGAGAAGGAATAATGTGGATCATTTTTAAAGATGAATTTGTGAAAGAATACTTCTGGAGGAAAGCCAAAGCAATAAACTTGGAAGGGATATTCTGTCTGAACGAAGTCTTAAAAGCTGCAAAACTGTGGCAAAGGTGGCACGCTAATGAGAAAGAAAAGGAGCAAAGAAGGCAACAGGAAGAGAAAGAGAGCAGAAGGAAAAACAAAAGTAAGACACTAAGAGAACAAAAAAGAAAACGAGCAACCATAAAAGAGAGAGGAAATAGACAGAGGAGAAAGAAGAGAAGACAGCCAAAGATGAATGAAGGAAACAAGAAGGCGAATAAAAACTCAAGAACACGGACACACACACACACTAACACAACAGACAAAGAAAAATTAAAAAATTTAGGGATTTACAGGAAACAAAGTAAATAGAACATAGGAAATGAAGTAAAGCTACACCCAATACACAGACAAATACACTTACACCGACACTCAAGCGTTATTTAGGTTTAAGAGATATTTTGTATTTTTTATAATATATAAGGAAAGTTAATAAAGTTTATTATTATATAATTAGGAGAAAATATAGAAAAGGGAAAAAAGAAAGTCACTAACAATTCCTGCCAGAAGTGGCACCCACCGTACATGAAAGTTAAATAGCACTTACAAAAATTCCCATACGGTGGGGTTTCTGGGTGCCACTTCTGGCAGCGCTGGGTCACTAATAATAAAAGGGGTCAGAAAAAAATAATGTCATTATAATTATAAAAAAACGTACCCTCTTCCAACATCTTTCATTTTTTGATGCTCCTTCTGTAGAATTCAGAAGTACTGATAGTACCGGCCATAAGTCGTCAGAATTTGAAGCACAATCTTCAGCCAAATCTCGGTGCCTTTCCACAAAATCTATTAAGATTTCTATTTGTTGAGTGGTGGGCCTGTTTATTGCCTTCCGTCTGAAAACAAAAAAATATGTTAAGAAGAGTGAGTAGAAAAATAAGTAAAACTTAATAAAGAAAGAAAAAGTATAAAGAATAGATATGTATAAAAAAAAGTATAAGAAAACGAGATGTAGAGAGATGTAAAGAAGAGGAAAAATGCAGCAGCAAGATGTTTGTTTTTTTCAGTAAAAAGTCATTTTACACAAATAATCAAGTGTAACCTCACTGTTAGAAAACTTCCATATATATAGATATACCGTGTTTACATTTTGAGTTTCCAAATGTATACATTGTATATCTATCTATATATATGGAAGTTTTCTTACAGTGCTTTATCAGTTTCAATAACGATTTTGAATTGGAAAACGTAATTTTAAAAGAAAATACTTACTTGTTTTGTAAATGAGACATGATTAATTTGTTATTATAAGAGCAAATATTCAATTAATTAAACGATCGATCTTTAAAACAACGATGCGAAGAAGTACCGCCAGCAAAAGAATGCGAAGAATGTGTGGAATGTCACATGGACGGAAGCATGCTATATAATTTTCCCTCGCAAAATCCCGCGCAAAATCTCACTTCCGGCGTATATTATTGTATCCATGGAAATAACTATTTCCATTGCAAAATAGTCCAAAGTTATTACATTAAAGTTTTAATATTTTATGAATAATTTTTAGAAAAAAATTAAATTAACTAATTAATTAAAGTATTACAGAGTAATTAATTAAAGTAATTAGTTAATTAATGATAAAATTGCAGCTAATGGTAGACTTTGATGATTATTCCAATAATGCAGCAAATGGCCAAGGTTACTATCAGCAGTTAGTTAATTAATTAACAACAAATTTATTAAATTTGCGACGTTTCGGTCGTTTTATTTAATTACGACACTCTTCAGGCAACTGTTAAATAGAGTAAAAAAAAAACAATTTTACACTACTTATAATAAGTGATGTAACAAATCAGTTTTTTATACAACAATCGAACCTACATAATATGTGAAAACTTAAAATAATATTTCAGAGAGCTGTCCGTTCGTCAATGAATATAAAATCAAAGTTTCGCAATATATACTAAAAATTAATACACAAGTATGTGTATATGTACATCTACTAATGCTATTGGTTAGCGGTTAGGTGGGGCGCAGCCCACTCCGTCGAATTTTGGAACACAGAGAGGTATCGGGAAAACATACAATTGGTGGGGGCGTGGCCTGAGACGCGAAGTATCTACGTAAGAACAAACCAAGATATACTTACTATAGCATGATCTTCTGATATCTATTTCGCTATCCTATAAGAGTTGCAAGTTAGAAGGGAGATAGAAATTCAAAATTTCTAATCACAGAACAATATTCTTTCAGAAGTTGATTAATCTCAAATTGTTTATTCATCTATTTCTTTTGTGTATGTATGTATAAAGCTTCAGAGAATAGTCTTTTTGCTTTATTAGTTTCGTGATCAAGAATTATAACTGTATCTGTATTTTAACTGTATCGTATTTTAACTGTATCATTCACCAACATGGCGTCGGCGGGCGAGGAGCCTCCCGATGACATCCTCACAAAATATTACAAGTGCCACCCGA
>JAWWEQ010049467.1:0-13410 GCA_035583055.1 Torymus tubicola
TTATGTATATCGCTTGGTTTCATAGGAATTTGGTGAAAACCTGACTTTAAATCTATAACATGATAGAATTTAGTTTTACCTATACCAACTCAGTGAGTTGCAATACCAACTCAGTGAGTTGGAATACTAACTCAGTGAGTTGGAATACTAACTCAGTGAGTTGGAATCCCCCTAGCTTTTGAGGCGGCTGCTGTAACTACGCGGAGGCCGGTAACCCAAGAGCGCGGCCGGTATGCGCGAGAGCTGACGCAGCAAGCACGGCCGGTATACGCGGAAGCTGACGTAGCATGCGGTCGGTATGGGCGAGAGCTAACGGAGCAAGCGCGCATGCACGTACTCGGGAAGGCTGTCTACCACGTGCTCCGCTGAGCTGTCAAAACAGCATACCGGCTTTTTCCCGCGATTACCATTACTACAATTTTGTAGTATTTTTCGTGAAAAAATTGTTCTCTCTGATGAGATTTAGCTCGTGAGTGCATAAAGTATTGGTGCATTTGCGTGTGTGTGTGTGTGTGTGTGTATGTGTATATGTGAGGACGTTGAGGATGACGACAACGAGGACATCGAGGCTGAGAACGCTGAGGATGAAGAGGACTTTTTCAAGGAAAAACAGATAAGTTTTAATGATTCTTTTAAATAATTTTTAAAAAATAATTAAATCTAATATATTTTTATAACCTTTAGAAAAATCCTTTTTTAAATTTGTAGAATGTTTTTTAATAAAATGATTAACTTTTATCAAACGAGTTTTTAATATTTAAACATTCAACAAAGTTAAAAAAGGATTTTTCTAAAAACTAAAGTATATTAGATTAAATTATTTATTTTAAAAAATCTCGAAAATTCTAGCATGAAAATATCTCTTTGATATTTTCCACGAAAGAACTTACGAGATTGTTCATTTTTTTTTCTAACTCCTCCCTCTATCTCTCCTCTTTATTATTTTCAGGTTCCAGGCTATCGTATCTTCGCAAACGCGAGAGAGAACCGATTTGATTGATAACGACTCGCGGTTCGCGAAGATTCGATACCCTGACGATAAAAGGACGAGCAGCGAAGGGCCATTCATCATTCAACACGTTTTTTGCGGACGACAACGATATCCAGGAGCTCCAGCAACTGGCCAACATCATGGACCCTGCCGGTGGAGAAAAAATGACGAAGACGCTGCAGGACCTGCTTGCGGCGATAAAAGCGTCGGATGAGGACGAAGAGGAGGTACAGCGATGGATTAGTGAGAAGAGGGCTGCTGCATGGTCGCAGGTACCGCCGCCGCCTTTCTCGCCGCCACCATCGCTGCCCTCGTCGTCGTCGATGCCGCCCCTGCCACTATCGTCGTCCTTGACGTCATCGCTGCTGCCGCCTTCGCCGCTGCCGCCTCCGATGTCGCCGTCGCTGACACCGCTGCTCTCGCTACCGACGTTGGCGATGTTGCCACCACCACCACCACCCTCTTCTCCTCCAGTATCATCGCTGCCAACGTCGATGATGTTACCACCACCGCCACCACCTCCGCTACCATCGCTACCGACGTCGGCGATGTTGCCATCGCTGCCCTCGTCGTCGTCGATGCCGCCGCTGCCGCCTTCGCTGCCATCGCTGCCGATGTCGCCGTCGAAAATCCCGCTGTCACCGGGATCACTCTCGTCGCTGCCTCTGAAAAAAAGAAAAGTAAGTTAAATTAATTATTAAAAAATATATTTTACAATTCACATTAATAAATCGATATTTATTCTTTTTTCATTTTTAGTTTAGTCCATCAATACTTACGGTGGATGGAGAGAGCATTGATGTCAGCAGATTAAGTAGACCCCCACCAAGGTCTATTTCACCACTGCCTCCATCACCGCACAAGAGGCTGAAGGTGAGCAGGTACAGTTTTTAAGTATTTTATGGAAATTTTTATTCTTTATTCTTTTATTAATTTTTAATATTTCATTGTTTTAGAAATCCCGGCACTCCATACTCACACGGCCTACACGGGAGTGCTTACGAAAACAGAAGCAGCAGCAGCCACAGCAGAAGCAGTGGTCAGAGCAGCCAGGGCAGCAGAAGCAGCGACAGCAGAAGCAGTGTCCAGAGCAGGAGCCGCTAAATGCCAAAATGCCACTGGCATTAGTAAGACGGCCACCTTCGCTTCCCTGCGTCGGAGAAGTACTTGGTATGGAGTTAGTAGTCCATCTATACCACATGCCAATTTTCGACATGGTGTCTGCGCCTCATCATCAACACCAGACGCAGCAAATAATAAAAAAAAAAAAGGAGTCCTCGAGGTTTTATAGTCGCGGAATACCGTGCCGCATGGCTCAGAAAGCCTACGAGGCCATGCAAGATACCTACTGGTACTCGGCGTGCGTCTCTAATTTAGTTTAAGTTTTTTTATGTATTAATTTAATGTATTTTTCTTTTATTTGTATTTATTTAGTTGTATTTATTTATTTATTTTTTTAAAATAATAATATTTAAATTTTTTATTTTACTTTGTATTTTTCTTTTATTTTGTATTTATTTAGTTGTATTTATTTGTATTTATTTAAATTTTATGTTATATTTTTCTTTTTTAATAAAATAAGTGTATTGTACGAATGTGAATTAATGGTTTGTAATGAATGTAATAAAGAGAATGCGTGCGTATGAGTTGATGTAAATGAATGTAATACGAATGTGTGCGTGTATGTATAAAATGAACGTGTGTTTGCGAATGTATGTAATATGAATGTTGGCGAGAGGGAGAGGGTGAGTGTGAAGATGGAAGTATGTATGATAAGTATGAATGAGTGAGCATGTATAATGGAAGTAAATTAATGTATGTTTGGAAGATGAATGCGTGTTAGATGAATGAGTGTGTATGTATGCATGGGAGTGTGTGTATGCGTATGATGAATGTGTATATGAAATGAAAGTATGTAATATGAGTGAGTGTGTGTGTGTATATATATGTGTGTTTGTGTGTATGTGAGAGAGAATGTATGTAATATAAATGTGTATTATAAGATGAAAGTGTATGCGAATGAGTGTGTAGGTGTGAATGAATGTAAAATGAAAATATGTGTTTGAATGAGCGTGTGTAGGTGTATGCGAATGAGGTGTGAATACGAGTGTGTATGTGTATGTGAGAGAGGATGTTGTAGTATAAATGTGTAAGATGAAAGTGTATGCGAATGAGTGTGTGTAAGATGAAAGTATATATGTGTGTAAATGAAAGTGTCTGCGAATGAGTAAGTGTATATGATGGAAAATGTGTGAATGAATGTAAGATGAAAATCTGTTTGCGGGCGTGCGTGCGTGATAAGAGTGAGTGAGCGTAGATTAATTATAAAAGAGAGAAAATAGTGAGAGCCCCAACCAACGCTCGCACCCATGAGGAACATCCATATATTTTCCCCTTGGTGTAAGACCTAAGCAGCACTCCTCTTGACGATCGCAGACATCCTTATTCTCCCAGGACACGTTAGGGGAGTCATCGTGGGTATATACATTTTCCAACAGTCACCATCTCATAGAATCTGCATTCTTTATGGCGCAGTTTGGTTTTGAACAAAGCGGATGCTTCGGACATCTAATTTTCTCCTCCTTGTGGATTTTCTTTAGCACTGGGCATCCGAAATCCTCAATATTATCTACTAACCTAAGAAAAAATAATAGAAAATAAGATAATTGTAATCAATGAAAAATATGTAAGAATCCTGTCTTTTAATACTTACTTTCCAGGAACCATTTCTTCAATCCACTTTTTTTTCTCACACCCTTTTACATGGATTGTCCTAGCGTTTCTGAGTTGGCATTGTAAAATTCCTATAAGCCTAACTATATGGAAACATTCCAGATTCCCATGCAATTCCATGGTAATATTTTATAAGCCATTCGTTCACTTTCTTTTCTTGTGGAAGAAGCCTTTTCCACCGACAAGGTGGTTGGAAGTGATAGATGAATGGAATGGAATTTTCAGAGTGCTCAAGGATGGCTAGCTCCTTCACAACGAATAAGTTGGATGATCGCCTGAATCCTTGAACATCTACGATGAATTCCATGGTATCGTGTGTTGATCTCTCTCTCTCTCTCTCTCTCTCTCTCTCTCTCTCTCTTGTGGTAGTGTTCGCTGACTGAAGGAGCTGTCGAATGTGTTACAATCGCTGACGGCTCGCCTTTTATAGCCAAAAGCGTCTCTCACTCCTCAAATTTTCACTTTTGCGGCTCTGGAAGCATCTCTCCCCTCTCTTCTGTTTTTCTCTTTTCGAAAATTCTCGAGCTCTTGGAGGTCTATAAGAGCAGCTGCTGTATCCGTTTGTTGTCATTTACTCACTCGTCTGTCAAGGAAAAGACATCTCAGGAGGACCTGCAGGGAGCTGTGCAACCAGAACTTGCTGCTAACAAAGGAGGTATTCAGGACTCGCTGCTGGCTGATAGAGGAGCTGTCCGGGCCTTGTTGCTGCTCATCTGGAACTTGTCGGCTGATGGTGGAGCTTTGCTGATCGACGTTGAGTGAGCGGAAAACTTGGGATCACAGTTTCTGTAGTGCAATTTTCTCTGGAAGATTCGCTCGCCCCCACTCTCTCGCTATCTCTCTTCGAATCTTCTCGACCTTAAGGAGGGTTATAAAAGGAGACGTGCTGTCAGCTCAACCATATTCATTTGTTTTCAGCTCCAAGATTAAGCATGGAAGTTGTGGTTAGTGTTCAGCGATATTTATATGATAATCCATCACAGAATTAGATGTTTATCCCCAAGGAGATAGCCATTCTGAAAGTCGATGAAGATTCCAGACCCATAATTCTTCACTTCAAACTTCCTTATCATTTAACGAAAACGGAGCAGACAATCGTGGACAGGTGTGAAAAAGAGGTTCATGGAATACCATGGAATTCAGGATGCATACCATTCAATGACATGTTTCTTATAATAAAGAACAGCATATTAGCGGATGCGAAAATCATTTATGTTCATGGAATATTTAATTATGAGTGGTTCAAGTTATTTTTCCCCTTTAAGTAAGTAATTTGTAAAAAAATATCAATTTTCCTATTTGAAATATGATTTATAGATTCATCTCTGATTTGGGAGACAAATGGCAACGCCCGGAGGTCTCGAAGGATATTTTTCAAAAGATAATTGTGTCCTGCCCAATACATAAAAATCATAACAATCCGGCATGATTATTATTTTGAAGAATAAGATTATAGAGTTGATGAAAAGATAAAAATAAAAGAGAGAGAAAACAATGGAGAGGAAAATTTTCTAGATTTTCGATGGATGTACCTCACAGGTCGGAGCGATGGTTGGGGCTCCCACCATTCTCTCTCTTTTACCTAGTCTGCAAGCTTCTGAAAATTTCTCCTTCGCAGCTGAAACTTCTTGAAATACCCTCCATCACTACTACCATCATCTTCAGGATTGAAATACAAGGAGGCTACAATCAAAGGATAAATCATTTCATTGAGAGACCTCGACAGAGAAGTATCTATCTATCATCGGCAGAAAATTGGAACACTCCGCTACCAAAGTGAGGATGTCGACTATTGAGTATTACGGTAATATAGTTAAATTGCTGCGAAAGTCATTAGAACATGTGAGTGAGGGAAATGCTGAATCTAGTGATATGTGATTGATTTGAACAGTGAGGCTCTCGAAAATTTGGAGAAGTTTATTGCTTCTGCAACATTATCGAGAACTGAAAAGCAAAAGTGTCAAACGACAATGACACATCCGCTTACTATTCAAAATAAATTACAAACTTTATTGAAGACAGGTGGTGAATTGAGACAGCCAACATCGCCAAGCATGCAAGAAAATGACAAAGAAGAGACTGTGAAATGAGACGAGATGCCATCAGCATTCATGAGACGCATAAAATCAGGCGTCATAAGTAATCTAGACCACTTGGACATCATCTCATTTCTCAACGATGCTGAAACTCTTTGAAATAAAAATTGAAGCAGCTCTCAAGGAACATATGGCACTGAAGGTTAACACAGAACTTGCGGCTGAGTATATAATTCAAAAGAGTGATTCGGTGAGTGCTGAAGTTAAATATTTTAATACTGGAAGTGCTTCAATTTATGAGACAACAGACTTGAAAAAGTGGTTTAATCAACACGTGAGGCAAGCAATACAACGTGAAATGGAAGAGTTTCAAGAAAAGGGTTCTGGATGGAGTTTACACCAAATTCTAAGTCTTGTTGTGAATATCAATAAGTTAAATCCGATGAAAGAGAGTTCCTACATCCCACTACCAAACGAAATCAACAACAAGAGGGCATGTGTGAATGTACGAAACGATGATAATCAGTGTTTCAAGTGCGCTATATTGTCTGCTCTTCATCCTCAAGAACGTAACACTGAGCGCTTGAGTTTGTACAAAAAATGTGAAGGTGAACTTAATTTTCATGGAATAATATTTCCCGTAACTTTAAAACAGATATATAAGTTTGAAAAATAAAATAACATCTCTATCAATGTATACATTCTGAAAAAATATGGTAGTAAGTATAAGGTTTACCCATGTCATGTTACTACTTTAAAAAAAGACCGTAATGTGAATTTACTTCTTGTGCAAAATTACTGCATCGATGAGGATAATGAAGATGAAGACATGGATAATGAAAATCAATCATCAGAACCTAAAGTACACTACGTCTGGATTAAAAATCTGTCAAGACTGGTAAGAAAGCAATTAACCCACACTAAAAATAGATGTTTTATTTGTGATAGATGTCTACACTTTTTCAAAACAGAAGATAAACTAAAATCCCATGAAATTGATTGTAGTCAATTAAATAAGTGTAAAATTCAATTACCTATTCTTAAGGAGAGTACTCTCTACTTCAAGCATCAGAGTCGACAAATTAAAGTTCCATACATCATATACGCTAAATTCGAGTGTCTTCTAAAGCCCATACAAGACGAAAAGGATGCTCCTGTCTTCCAACAACATGAAGCCTATAGTATAGGTTATTATTTACAATGTAGCTTAGATAATAAACGCTCATATTATCGAAGCTATAGATAAGAAGAAAATGGATCCAAAACGCCAGCTGAATGGTTCATTGAGAATCTACAAGAATTAGCTAATGAATTAAATGAAATATATAGCGTACCTATACCAATGAACCTCACTCATAAAGAAGAGCAAGGATTCTTAGTAGCAAAGACCTGTCACATTTGTAAAAAGTATTTCTCTATTACTGATAGTACTTACTGGAAAGTAAGTATTAATTTATATGTATTTATTATAATTTATCAAAAATAGTTTTAATTATTTATTCATTTTTAGGTATAGAGGAGCTGCTCATGAAGGATGTAACGTAAACTTTAAGGATGCCTACTTCATACTAGTGGTGTTTCATAACCTCACAGGGTACGACTCTCACTTTATCGTCAAAGAAATCGCCTCTGCTGCCACTTTCAAAGGACGAGTACAACTGATAGCGGAGAATAAAGAACGATACATATCATTCACTAAACATATCGAAAATCATAATATAAGTTTTAGAGTTATCGACTCCTTCAGATTCATGGCATCTTCTTTAGAAAAACTTGCATCATACTTGGATAACAAAAGCATTACGAGCACGGTGTTTCAGACTAACGATGGCTACACAACGGAACAAATTAAGCTGCTAACGAGAAAGGGAGTATTTTCATATGATTATGTAAGTTTTCTTGATAAATTAAGAACATGTCAATTAACATACAAAGATGACTTTTTTAATAAGTTAAACGAGTGTCAGATTAGTGAGGCTGATTATATTCACGCCACAAATGTTTGGAATACATTTAATATTAAAACACTCGGTGAGTACTCTGATTTATATTTAAAAATAGATGTTCTCCTCTTGGCCGATGTCTTTGAAAATTTTCGATCAACTTGTATTGAGGCATATGGTTTGGATCCGGCACATTACTACACCACTCCTGATCTTACGTGGGATGCTTTGCTGAAGTGTACTGGAGTTACATTGAAATTACTAACAGACATAGATATGTTGATGTTTGTTGAGAGAGGTATAAGAGGTGGTGTTAGTTAGTGTTCAAATCGCTATGCCAAGGCAAACAATAAATTTATGGTGAACAGATACAACCCCGATGAAGAGGAAAATACTTAATGAATTATGATGCAAATAATTTATATGGATGGGCCATGGCACAATATCTACCACATGGAAACTTCTCTTGGGCGGGCAATGTTAACGTGCCAGATTTCTTTAATGTTCCAGACGATCATCATATAGGCTATATTCTAGAAGTAGACCTTGAATACCCAAAGGACCTCCATGATGCTCACAAGGACGTACCTCTGTGCCCAGTTCATCAAGCACCACCTGGTTCTCGACAGAAGAAGCTCCTCACCACCTTATACAATAAAGAGAGGTATATTATTCATTATCGTACCTTAAAACAAGCTCTTGAACATGGGCTCATTTTGAAGAAGGTTCATAGAGCATTAAAATTCAATCAAAGTCCGTGGTTAAAATCGTACGTGGACTTAAACACTGAGAAAAGAAAGCAGGCAAAAAATGAGTTTGAAAAACTATTCTTTAAACTCTTAATTAATGCTGTGTACGGTAAGACTATGGAAAACGAGCGAAAACGAGTTGATGTTAAATTCATTAACAAGTGGAAGGGTCGTTACAGTGCAGAATCATTGATTGCCAAACCAAATTTTCATAGTTGCTCTATCTTTGCCGAAGATTTGGTCGCCATTCTCTACACCGATACAGACAGTCTCATATATGAAATTCGAGGAGTGAATATGTATAAGATAATGAAGCAAGATATTGAGAGATTTGATACATCGGACTATCCTGAAAACAATCAATTTGGACTACCTCAATGCAAGAAGAAGGTTATTGGACTCATGAAAGATGAATGTAATGGCAACATTATGACGGAATTCATTGGATTGCGCAGCAAAATGTATAGCGTACTGATCCAGAATAATCAACCCATAAAGAAGGCCAAAGGTGTCAAATCAGTGGTGGTAAAAACGAAGATTACCTTCGAAGACTATCATGAATGTCTCTTCAATAAGACTACGGTAAGTTGTGAGCAGAATACTATACGCTCTAGAAAACACATCGTCCGATCGGAGAAAGAAAAGAAGATAGCCTTAAGTTCACACGACGATAAACGCTATATCGTGGAAAATAGTACGGTTACGCTGCCATGGGGTCACTACGATATACTCGACAACGACGACCTGCTCTTTCTAGAAGTTCTACTGCAGGAGGAGGGGGAAGAAGATATGGTGATGGAAGGACCATTCATGAGAGAGCATAATGGAGAGGGGGAAGTTGATGGAGGCTTACATAAGGAGCGCGCATCGGCCAGCCAGCACATTCGATCGCTCGACGAGCCAGACAACGGAGAACCTCTCAGCAAGAACTTTCAACAACTCAAACACTTTAAAGGTAAGTATTTAATTTATTGACTTGTAATATTCTTTGAAAAATAGTTAATATTTTCTCTCTCGCTTTCTCCCCCCCCTCTCTCTCTGTTTCAGAATAGACTTTGCCATGTTCTCTGTTTCAGAATGGACTTTGCCATGTTAAATCGAATTTGCTCAAGTCCCTAGTCAAGCAGGTCAGCACTAAGTATGGATTGAAGGCCGTCGTCATCATCGATGGAGACTTTCAAATCGTCCTCCCCAATCGAGTTTCCAAGACTCTCGAGGCGAACGGGAATTTGTTCGATGAACTTGCCAAGAGGATGAATAAGTACAAATTAATTATTTTTATTGTATCAAGGCGAACAAAATTTTGAATTTCATAAAGATTAATGTATATGTAAATAAATTATTAATATTGTAATTAATAATGTTATAATGTAAAATAAAATTTAATAAAAAAAGAGAAAGTTTACGGAGGGGAAAATGTTTGGTTGTTCCTCATATCATTCGATACTTTATGTATTATGAATATCTCAGTTGACCAATTAGATGTGTATCCTTACTCAAATACTTGCTTTACTCTGCTTACTCGTACCCTATCATTAACTTTAAATTTTTGCTTCTTTACAGGTTGAGACTTGCTGGAATATTGTTTTAGACCCTGCTTTTCATTGGTTTTTGTAACATCTATTGGCTTCATATGTATAGTTCTATGTTTTCTATTGTTGTCAGCAGTCATCAACTCGGGTAAGATATCGAGCCATTTAAAATTCCCACGCAAACTGAATTGAATCCACATCTTGTTTTTCCACGTTCGATTGAATCTCTCACAAATAGATGCTTTTAAGTTACTAAATGTGGAGTACAGGTTAATTTTGTACTGCTTCATCAAATTTTGAAAGCTTGAGTTGTAAAATTTTTACCTCTGTCCGTCTGTAAATTCTTTGATGGAACTCAGCCTTGAGATAAAACTAATTTCATAGCTGCTGTAACGTTATCTACGGATTTACGCTTGACCGGTACAGCCCAAGCGTACTTTGAAAATACATCTATCACAGTGAACATATATCAGTAGTCTTTGTTTTCTCGAGCATAAGGCTGCATTTCAACTAAATGAGCTTGCCAAGTTTCATCTATACCTCACATGTCAAACTTGCGACGTTTATAGTTTCTTAGAGCAGGTTTATGCAACTCTTCTACTACTACTTTCTTACGATGATCCATGATGTTTCAATGTTGACTCTTTGGTATCCAGCGTATTAATGTTATGTGACCACTGAAGTATCATCACTTTTATACTCTCAATTTCCCTCTTGAGATTAGCAATTTTTTCATCTAATTCATCTCGATGAGCTTCTACTATTTCATCTAAATTATTGAAAGCACTTCTCAATCCATTCATAATACTTACAAGTTTCGTAACTTCTCCATCCACTATGCGTTGTAATGATTGTATATTAACTGCATCATGTAGATCAAGTGACTGTTCCTTGAAATTCATGTGTACAGTACAAGTTCACAGTCGCGACTGACCATTTGCCTATAAATAGGACGCTTTTATACCTACGGATTCAGTCTTCATCGAACCTTTGTAGAGTGATGATCATATACAAACGAAGAGGTCGTGGTTTAATTAATAAATTAATCAATAGTCTTCCAATAGAAGTTCATTTACCAGGATGTCAATATTGTGGACCAAGAACTAAATTGGCAAAACGTTTAGCTCGTGGTGATCAAGGAGCCAATCTGCTAGATAAAGCTTGTAAAGAGCACGATATAAGTTATTCACAGAACCGTGAAAACATAGAGACGAGACACGTCGCTTTAGCAGACAAGACGTGGGAAAGAGTTAAGGCAAAAAATTCAAGTATTGGTGAGAAAGTAGCTGCTTACGCTATCACAAATATCATGAAAGCTAAATCAAAATTGGGGATGGGTGAAAAGAGAAAGTGGAAGCAGTTAACGAAGCTAAACAAAATAATAAAAGCTGCTTCAAAATCCATGGTTAAAAGTAACTCTACTCGTAAGGCAATTCTCTCTGCTTTGAAGGATGCTCGTTCTGCTGTCAAGAAAGCTGGTGGAGAACGTAACATTATCATTCCACGTATTTTACCAGTACCGTCAAAAGTAGGTGGGTTTCTACCATTTCTTGTACTAATATTCGCTGGATTGAGTGCTGTTGGTGCGGTGGCTGGTGGTGCTGCGAGTATAGCAAAAACGGTCAATGATGCGAGTGCAGCTAAGAAGCAATTAGAAGAGAATCAGAGACATAACATGAAGATGGAAGAAATAGCGTTGGGAAAGGGTCTTTTTCTGAAACCGTATAAAACCAGTGTACGTAGGTGGTAGTAAAAAAACACTCAATTTAAAGAAAAAAAAATCTTGAAGTAAGATTACCGCGAAGGACTCTTACAGATCTCGATATTATCAAGTATACCAAAATTCTCAAAATTCCATATTTTCGTGGAGTCTTTGTGCGAAATGCCTTACCTGCTAGCAGGCCTCATCATAATGAATCAGCCATTATAAATTTAGATGATAAAGATGGACCTGGAACGCATTGGGTTGCATTTCGAAAACGTGGAGATAATGTAGTTTACTTCGACAGCTTTGGAGATCTTCAACCTCCTATTGATTTGATGCTTTATCTGCGAGTGAATGAAGTTCAATACAATCATGAGAGGTATCAAGATTACAATACATTCAACTGTGGTCACCTTTGTCTCAAGTTTTTGTGTAATAAGCTCGGTCATGGTATATAAAGTCTAACATCATGACACTTGAATCATTCTGTGTTGAACAGTCATGGAGAACTCATTAACATTGAACCTTTCAGATAATTCATCAGTGCTAGAAGTGTAGTATTTTCCACCTATTGAACTTTCACCAAATAAAAATCACGTTCTCGGTTTGGTTGAACTTTTAACATTCAACTCCATTCCCAACATCAATATTGATAATAATAAGTTTTACATTGGTGAGGAAGAAATATATTTACCGCCTGGTAGTTACGAGATAGAGGATATAGAAAATTTTCTTCGTGAAACGTTAGCACCCAAAGATGTTTCGATTAGTTTAAAGCCAAATAAGAATACACTTCGCAGTGTAATAAAGTCTAGTAAGCCTATTGACTTTCTTCCTCAAGATTCTATCGGTCAGCTCTTAGGTTTCACTCAACGTTTATTACAAGAAAACATTACCCATAGCTCAGATCTACCGGTAGCTATTCTCAAAATCAACGCCTTACGAGTTGAGTGTAATATTACGTCAGGTGCCTATATAAACGGGCATAGAGTTCATACAATACACGAATTCTTTTCTGCAGTTCCACCAGGATATAAAATTATTGAAGTACCTTCACAGATTATTTACCTTCCAGTCACAGTAAAAAGCATCGATCATTTGCAAGTACGTATAATTGATCAAGACGGACGCTTAGTTAAGTTTCGAGGGGAAACAATTACAATTAGACTTCATATTAAGCAAGTACAATGGGGATCGTATACAACAGCAAGGTCGGTAAGGGCTATATAAAGAAGTTAACATGTCAACAACCCATCAGTCGTCAACGAGCAAGCAAAGCGCTAACACGGCAAAACACTCAGTTCCTGAGAAGTCTCGGTCTAAGAGTCGTCGCTGGTGGAAAATATCTTGCATTTTTTTCTGCTGCTGCTTATAAAAAGATGGAAGAAATTCTAAACATTCAGTCACCTGTAACATTTGATGAGTCAGTGTTTAAAGTCACTGTTTATCTTTATATTACTTTGATATTGAATTCAAATATGGATTTTAATTGTTAAATAGATTAAATTATGTCTCCTAGCGGATATAGAATGTAAAAATTCATCTGCTCGTGAATTATCGTGTAAAAAGTCATAATGTGAGAAGAAAACTACCAGAAAGCACTGAATGTTTTTTTATAATTTTGATTTAATTTAATTTTGAAAAAGTTAGCTAGTCTCTTAGTAATGTAAAAAGCTTTCGCAGATAAAAAAATAGAAAATTATCATAATTTAGTAGTTAAT
>JAWWEQ010049468.1:0-13410 GCA_035583055.1 Torymus tubicola
CCGTCGCCATCTTTTTAGTTAATATAATACTATTTTAACATTATATTCACATTATAACGTTCAAAACTTAAGATAAACAACAGTTTAAATTTCCAACTATTCCAATGTTGTCATAACACGACTGTACCGCACGACGGTCTAACTGTGACATGAAAAAGATATCAAGTTTCTTACTGTTTCTCTTAAATGAATCATCAGACAATTTATTTTACTTACTAAAGTTTCTCCTTTTTTTATAAATTAATACAAATTTTCAGGAAAAGCAAGCGTTAATGGTTACTTGTCCTGTCTGTAAAGCAGTAACAAAGCCATCATCATTAGAATATCATGAACGATTGCATAAAGCACAAGCTGACGAGAAGCAAAAATTGGCTTTAATGGAAATAGAGGATTCAGGACTTAAAACCAAACGAAAGGCTGCTGAAAAGTATGAAAAAATTATTATTATTTTTTATTAAAGAAAAAGAATGTATATGAAAAAATTATTTTGAAATATAT
The DNA here is from genome assembly GCA_035583055.1 of Torymus tubicola. Classification (NCBI taxonomy): domain Eukaryota; kingdom Metazoa; phylum Arthropoda; class Insecta; order Hymenoptera; family Torymidae; genus Torymus; species Torymus tubicola. Next base: position 499 of record JAWWEQ010049468.1, read on the forward strand.
TTTTTTTAGAGCTGTCACCAAAATATCGGAATTCACTGCGTTAGTAAAAGATGATAAAATCAGTGCTCCAGCAGAAAAAAAGTCAAAGCCAGATATCGTTCTCATGGTAAGATATCTTTAATGATTATTTAAGTATTTTAGATTTTATGACTTTGTAATTAATACCTTTTTCAGAAAAAATTAATACAGAAACCACAATTTACAAAAAGAATTCCAAATACTATAGTAAGCAAATGGAAGAGAGATCTAGATATTGGGAAAAAACCAATCTGTAGTCAAGTTGGATGTAATTTTATATCTGAATCACTGGATGAAATGAAGTTACATTATTCAACATGTAACTTCACACCTCAAGAGGTATAAAATAATTCAAAAATGTTAAATGCAGGTTTTAATGTTGATAATTTATTTTTATTTTTGAATGTATAAAATGATTTATATGTGTATTTTTATGTGTATTGCAGAATTTTATTTGCAAAATTTGTCATTTAAAATCGTCATCTGAAGATGAAATTTTAAACCATGTAATGCAGAAGCATTCAACGGAAGACGGTGACGACGTCAATCTTGAAATATCTGATATTGAATCTTCAAATAGCGACAATAATAGTGACGTGGAAAATTCCAATGATAAAAATAAAGGTTTAATAAAAAAATTTGTCTTTAGAGAAAGTTCTGAAAGTGGTAAGTTATGTTTTAATTCAATTATACATGTACATCATGAAATTTATAAATGTAAGTTATTAACAGTAAATAATTTTTCTTTTTAGCGAATAAAATGTTCAGATTTCTATTTAAAGATGGTGAATGTCACAGCAAGTATAATCGGACTTTTTCTCCTGCCTTTCAGTGGACTTTGGAATTGTATGAATTATTTTATTTTATTGATAACTATATAAGATCTTATTCAAAATATTATTTTTTATTACAGCGAACAAAAAAATTATAAATTTAATTTATTTAAAGAGTACATACCTAACACTTTTGAGTTGTTAAGTGCTCAAGAGTCTAAAACGTATCTTCCCGAACTTGATCAATCCATGATGATGAAAACTATTAAACTTGGAAACAGGGATTCGCAAGAATCTGTATGGAAAAAATGGCAAAGATTTGAGGGAGAATGTGTTCTTGGTAAAGCAATATTTATATTATTAGGAAAATATATATTTATTAGACAATAAATTACATTTAATGTTATTTGCAGAGAATCCAACATTTTTCGTTGGAGGTCCTGTTTGGGCATTAGCGTGGCTACCCATACCGAGCACACTAGCTTTGTCTGAAAATGTACCTCAATTCATTGCTATTAGTACTCACTCGACTATGGATGCACAATTTTCTGTCGGAAGCGCTTATTCTGGGAAGAACATCATTCAAATATGGAATTTAGGCGATTTGAATCATAAGTAGGTTTTTTAATATTTTGTAATAGTAGAAATTTGTAATAGTATTTACGTGAAAAGCGTATTTAAATTTCAATTGTTTGCAGGGTTGGAGCAAAAAACAATCCTGAATTAGCTTATGCAATTGCACATGATGGCGGTACAGTTTGGGGTCTGGAATGGTGTCCATCCGGATGCTATCAATCCGACGATGTATTGCCTAAAGAAAGCAAAGAGGATAAACGAATGGGTCTATTAGCTGCTGCTTGTACGGATGGCTGTGTTCGAATTTATTCTCTCGTTTTTCCAGAAGATCTACCGCATTCTAAGGAAAATTTCAAAATTGATGAAGACTGTAATACTACGTAAGATACATTTATAATATTTAACGGCCAGATATTTACTATTTTAAATATCATAATTTGATATAAATAATTATAATTTTATTTTTTTTACAGATATCCAATTTACAAAACTGATCCAGCTTTATTATTAGTTGTAAACAGAAAAATGTATGAAAATAAACAGCAAACGTGGCAAGTTATATCGTTATCTTGGACAAAAGAAAACAATCATAAGTAATAATTAAATTTTTATTTTAATAATAACATAAACTGTACGAAACTTCCATATTCGAAAAATAATTTAATATGTATTATATGTATTATTTTTAGCGTTGTAGTTGCTGGTTTTTCTAATGGATATGTAGCCCTATGGGATTTATCAACGAAATCGAGATTATTGAAATCGAAAAAGGGTAATACTGTTTTTCTGGATGCTTATAGGCATTTTTTTGCGCATCACCATGCTGTAACAAGTAAGCATGATTTATCTATTAAATATCAGTCAATATTTATGATAAAGTTAGCGTTTGTTTTATTAAATAATCGTTTTATTTTCAGTGGTATACCTTGTGCCTCAGAATAATAAACGATTTTTAGCAACTGCAAGTTATGATAGGTATTACAAATTTTGGGACTTGGAAGACACGATTAGTCCTAGAAATATATCTAAAAAAAGTTTTATCACAGATGGAGCCTTTATGAACCATTGGTGTTCCGCACTTATTACTTGTGATGATGGATTAAGGTAAATAGAAAACCTTATTATGTGATATTTATTCTATTTTATATTTTGATTTTATTACAATAAGTTAAGGTATTAAATTTGTTTATTTAAATATTTTTCAAATATTTCAGCATGAATCATAATTATACGTATTGTCTACCGCTCCGAGAGTATACGTACAAATACTATAATATACTACCAAGTAATTCCACAAGCTACGTACGTATTTACACACATTAATGTTTTGGTTTTTAGAAAGTAAATAAATAAAAAATTAACGAACTTTCCTTGTTACTTAGGCAATTGATGCATCAGATTTTGGGAATAGCATTGCAAATGGTACACTCGCTGGTGAAGTACTTGCAATGTTTCCTCAACAACTAATATACGTTCGAGATATGGATAAAACGATCCCTCGAAAACGATACATAAGTGTAAGAATTTTATCATTATAATCCATTTATTAATATATTATTTCATGCACAAAGTTCTTAACAAACAATTTTTATGCAGATTGTATCTTCGTTGGAAGTCATCGATTTCGATACAACATCCATGGATGGCAACTTATTAAAGACTGACAAAGATGAAATGAAAAATGAAAAAGTTTTTATGCCATCAACTTATAAAGAATCAAAAGATCGTTTTGGAATAAAATTCTTGGACAAAATGAATGTACGTATTGATAATATTTGTCTATAAAATACAAATATAAAAAAAGATTTATAAATATACTGTTTTACAGTTCTTCCGCGAAGACAACATTATAAGTCCCAGAGGTTGTAGAAAAACTCTCACTTGTGATATGATGCAAGCAGTTCCTATAGAACAATATCCCTTCATGTCTGCCAATCGAGTACGTACAATTTTTTTTCAATATCTTTCCTATAGGAGATAAAATTTTTAAACGATTTTTTAATGCAATTTTTCAGGTATCATGGAATCCAAATGCGTGGAGTTTCCTATGGCTTGCTGTCGGCTATCAAAACGGCTTCGTTCGTCTTACATCTTTCAAATCGTTAGCTTCAACGGTAGAATGGAGCAAACTACTCGCATCGCACATAGAGACTCTAAAATCTGAAAATTCAACGACTGTTTCGTAATAGCGGTTGTGAACAAAATTTCGTTTAGAAAAAAAAAGTAAAATGTACAGTGTAACCACGTTCTCGGATTAAGTAAATCGTTTTATGTTCCCATAATTGTTACAAACTGTATATAACGATTAAAACTTTTGTACCACGTGATTGTAAAAATGTAAAAAGTGTAATAACGCATAAGTATAATATATTGAATCGCGCGAAATCGTTAAAAAAAAAAATACGCGTACACGATAGCGAGAGGCCTTAAGCTAAATATTTAGTCGTATGTATAGTGCGTCGCGTCTACAGTATACATACATATAAAAGCGGAGAGGAACACATGTGATGAGAGGGGATGGAGAGAGCAGAGAGCCTCTTATATTTCGTCTATACTCGAGAAATATACGGAAAGGCGTTCGAACTGTACATCAGTGTCGAGTTCGGTTTCGAGATTGGTACTGCTAGGCAGTTATCGTTGTCGGATCGCGCCCCGGCGCTTCGTTCATATATACATACACATCCTGAACAGTGTCTATCGTTTCCTTCCAGCGGAAGCTGCGTTATCTTTACATATACGTATTATTCGTTGCCTTGACAGACATTTCTGAGCACATTCGGTCGAGGGGCGCTATTCTGTCATTAATATTTTTTGTTGGTCTCGCATGTGGATAGAAGGTATTTTTGCGAAATAGTTTTATAACTAATTTTGTAACTGTATCGTAATAATATTTGAGCGACATTTTGTCAGTTTGACAATGTTTATTAATAAACGACTTATATATCAAATTGGAGTTTTTATTTGAAAACATATAAAAGTACAACTTTTTTCTGTTAAGATGATTTTTAATCCTATGAAATGGAAGACCAGAAGTCTGGCGTATGTTGGATTAAGTTTATTTGGATTTTATTTTGTGTTTATTTACAAATGGACTCATCATCTGCTTTACGAAGCCACGGTAAAGAATTCCAAGCCGGAACATGTTTGGGAATTTGTAGCCGATTTTAGCAATATGATGAAGCTGAATCCAACAATGTAAGTTTTAAATATTTTAATATAAATTTGTTATTAATGTTTTATTAAACATTTTCAATTATAACAAAAAATTTAATCATTTTATTTTATTATATTTATTATCGTAATTATAAATCAATATTAAAAATATTTGTTAAGACGTATTTAATTTCTACCATGATGAAAATTTGTAACATAATTTCCACTTTGTTATCTTGAAATAACAAGTTTATAATAATAGGATCAAATAGGATGTTGTGTCTTTTTTTTGTGAGATATTTAGCAATAAATAATGATAACGAAATAACGATTTTTTCCTATTTTCCAGTGAAGATTTTGAAATTATCGATGAATCGGGAAACTATGACCATTGGAAATATTCCGTGCAGTACACGGAACATTTAAGTCATCTTCCAATGATTCGAAACACTGCTCACGGACATTTTTCAGTAAAGCCCAAAGCTAAAGGCTATATAATCGAATCGAAACATCGCACTTGTTTCTTTTTAGGAATGAGTTGCTGTGAGTTATTTTCGTATAAATTATATCGTTATGTATCTGCGTATACGCGTAAGTATGAAAAATGTAACATTTTAAATTATTTTTCAGTGAATTCGGATTCGGAGTTCATCTTTGAACCACAAGGAGAAGACACCAAATGCATTGAAAAAATTCTATACGAATGTCCACTCATATTTTCATCGTTCTGTCGTAAGGAGGCAATGTATCAGAGACAAGAAATCATGAAAAATTTACAATCGCATTTTCAGATAATCAATAACAAAAAAAGATAGTAAATGAATTGCGATATTTAAAAAAAATATTAGAGCGTGAAAGTAAATTCATGGAAATTGTGCTGATTTTAAAATGTATATAACGTATGTAAGTTATAATATTATCCTTGGTAAGGGACTGAATATCAAACATCATTTATTTAAATTAGCACTACACCAAGATGATAATGATATGAGTTTGTACTTATAAAAAATATCTTTATAGTAAAATAAATTAAAATTTTTATTGAAAAAATCATGCTTTATAATTATTATAAACAATATATAAAAAACATATAATTTTTATTAAATTCAATTGAAATATGATGATCAGGAACTTTTTTCGAAATGAATTATTAAATTTGATCTGAGTTTTATACCGATATATAATGTAAAAAGAAATTATTTATTACCGTAATATAAATTTTCGTCCTCTCTCTTCTCTCTCCTAACCTCATCTATTCAATTATACCTCTCTTCAAGTCTAAATAATTTTTCTCATGAATATACAAAAAATAGTCTGTTGTTAAAAATATTATAAAAACTTTCGATATGCGTTTACGTACTTTTACCCTTAAAAAGTTGTGAAATCTCACTAAATAAAATTTTTAAGAAGGTGTGCCTTAGAAAAATTTAGAAACTTTTTTTTCATGCCCAAAATTGAAAATTCGGTAGTATACATAGAAGCGACCTATTTGTATACATTTTATATGAAAGTGACCACGTTTACAGCTTGAACTGCAAACCGTCGGGCCCGCCAAGTATGTATGGGAGTATAGGTGAGCTGTTACACCTCTTAGGCGTCACTTTATGCCTGCTGGCTGAAAATTTTAGAAGTTATAATGTGGCCGTGAAATGTAATTTTACACCCACTATAATTTTCTTTTTATATTTATTTATTTATTTAGTGGATCAACGGGCAAAAAACCCTCTGTACATTATCCCGGTTATTTAAGTATAGAAAAGTTTAGATACAAAATAAAAAGAAAAACGCAAGAGAAAACAACGCTTAGTACAATCTTGCAATACTTAATAGTAGGTGGCTATGGAAGACTTTAACATTCTCTTAAAAGAAGAAATTTAGACAGTTTTTTAACGTAGAAGAAAAATTATTCCAAAGTCTTCGTAATCTATTTGTGGTAGAATGGTAAATAAAATTTGAGGTGACAAGATTTTCCGTTAACATGCGTAAAGAATATACGTAAAACATATTATACGTAAAAAATTTCATATTTTTTCTAGAATCAGAAAGAAAAAATTTGAACATTTGGGTTTTAGTTGTACAATTAAAATTTGAAAATTTCTTAAAAGTGTCCAAAGTTACTTGTTATATATTTCAATAGCTGTGGAAAGGGAGAAGCTGCCGATGAAATTTACTTGGTCCGAACCACAGGTTTTTGTGTTTAGATTTCCTCACCCATCGAGTACGCGATCTATTTGTTCGACGTATCCGATAACGGAGTCTAGGTGGTGCGCTATGTAGTTTTTTCTCTCTAGGTGATGGTATCCATCGAATGCGTGTTCTAAAAATGAAAACATTAGAGCGCACCACATAGACTCCGTCATCGGCTACCGCGAATACCTAGAAGCAAAAAATCACGGAGCGCACCAGATAGACTCCGTCATCGGCTACCGCGAACTCCTAGACTACGTATTTCATTTACGCACCACCTAGACTTTGAACAATTTTGAATTTTTAGCTTTTTCGATTTTTTCATATCTTATAGCCATTCTTACATAATATAATAAACTTTTCTTGAAAGGTATTTAAATTACCTATATTTTCCTTTTCTTAAATTTAAAATATCTTTATACTCTGTCATTTGTTATTAATGAAAACTTTTTTATATTTCAAAAATTAATATCTCAAAAAATATTTTATTTATAGGCTTGAAATTTTAACCAGTTATTGCACTAATTGGAGGCTATATGTGGTTAAAATTTCAAGAGATTATCTTCATTTGTTTTTTAGAAAAAAATTATTTTTGAAAAAATATGCGTTTTCGTTGTCGCACAATAACGAGAGCAAAAATTATCCAATCGTCCTGAAATTTGACACCGATGTACTTTTATATATCTTCAGATCGCGTTCTTTACCCAAAAAAATCGTTCCATTACGAACAAAAGATATTTGAGATTAAAAATTTTTTTTTAAATTTTTGAGTCGCGTTTTCTCGGAGAATACTTGATTTATCGACTTAAAATTTTAACCACTTATTAAACTTATAGAGATTTTCGAATATAGATGTATCGTGTCGATCGCACGCGCGTCGCGACACACGTGCACCGAAAGGGGTGCCACATTTATAGTAATTTTTAAATTACTTGTAATTTATTAAAATCTAAAAAAAATTCAAGAATATCCAGAATGAGTAGCAGAACATTTCCTGAGAGTTTCAAGAAAATATATTTTTTGACCTTTTGATTTGACAGAGACTTAGCCATATATAGATATATAATTATATTCTACTTTATTCTAACGGAACACACATTTATTTTTGCCATGACAAAAAAATTCCACGCGCACTAATCAATTTCTAGTATCTATAATTTTTTATTTTTAAACATTAAAAACTATTTAAATTGTAAGATAAATTTTATCATTTTTTTAGATACTTTAAAATATAAGATCGTACAAAAAGATAAAAAGTGTAGTGCTTTATTCAGCATCTCTGTTTTTTTTTATTATAATTAAAAATAAATGAAAGTTTTTAATCAAATATACCGCTCTTAGCTAAGTTTAACTTTGAATTTTTTTTTGATTGCGCATAAACCGAGAAATTGAAAAAATCGACGAGACACATGAATATATTGTAGAAGATCTTTGTAGCAGCATGGTATGTCCTCATGGATCCAAATTCCCATATAGATGCTGCACGACGATACAAACAAGAATTATATAGAAGGAATTTTTTATTTATAATTCATTAATATGCTTAAATTGTGAATGGAATTTTAGTTTTTACCATACATAATAACATTTTTCAATTAATTGTAGATAGTTTTATACATATATAAATTTATTAGCAATGTAATCGTATTTTTTATTGTTTTTTTTACATCAATATTCAAAATCTATAATTAATTTTTTATTCATATATTTTGCTATTTTTTTAGTTTTAAGAAATATACTCACAAAACATTTAATAAAAGAAATTAATTCCGAAAAAAATTTAATTGAAAAACAAATCTTAGTGAATAATAACAATTATCATGCGCAAAACATTTTTGAAATTGAGTAGTATATATGATAAAAAAGAATATGAAATTATCAATTCTTATTTTCCCATGTGATCAATCAAATTATTCTATATGCATTGGTTTTTTAGTAAGTAGCGCACATAAGTATGTGTACTAATGTATAACACTGTAAGAGGCTGGATAACTATAACTGTCGCGGTATTGTATCCGTTTCAACAGTTGTGAACGCGTGTATATACAAAGAGAGAGAGAGAGAAACAAACTTTGCTCAATAGAATTTAATTTCTATAATTAATTGCAAAGGGTTTACTATTACATATTATCCAGGCGATAACATGTCTAACAAATTCGATGCGTAAGTACAAGCGTATATTTATTTATGTCCAGCGAGCTTCTTTAGTTTTTAGGTTAGACTATTATAGTTTTCTCTGATTTAGTACAAAATTTATTGTAATTAGGATTTATAATTAAGAAATCAGTCTTGAAAATAATATTAATTTATTGAAAATAGCAAAACTACGTTTTAGTCATTTTATTTACTGTAAAACTTTTTAGGTTGAAAACAAGCGATGAGAGTGGTGATGAAGAATCTCAAACAAAAACTAATCTGAAAACAGATAAAGATGAACTAGTATGTTAAAGAATATTAGAAAACACAATTCATATTAGTATTTCCTAACATTTACTCTACAAATTATTTTCCGTAGGTTGCTCCAGAAATACATCCTAATGAACATAAGTTACAGTATGCTTATGCTCTTTGGTATAGTAGGCGGAATCCAGGGAAACAAAGTAACATACAAAGTTATGATCAAAATTTGAAGTTGGTTGGAAGATTTGCCAGTGTTGAACAGTTTTGGGGTCTTTATAGTCACTTAACTAGGCCCTCTGAGCTAACTACAAACACAGACTTCCATTTATTTAAAATTGGTATTAAGCCTATGTGGGAAGTAAGTATGTTTTGATACTTTATTTGAAAGGCAAAATTGTGATCATTGATTTTTATTAACAAATTTAAATGTTTCTTTTTACAAAAGGATGAAGCTAATCAAAGAGGTGGAAAATGGATTGTGCGTTTGCGAAAAGGCTTAGTTTCTCGGTGTTGGGAAAATTTAATTTTAGCCATGCTTGGGGAACAATTTATGGTAGGCGAAGAAATATGTGGAGCTGTAGTTTCAATAAGATTTCAAGTAAGTTAATAGTTAATAGTTCACCTATTATCACATTCTTTAGTAAAAAATTTTAAATATATTGTAAGTGTACAAAAAAAATTAATAATTTTATTATTATTTCTATTTTATAAAAATATTGGTAAAAACATTTTTAGGAAGATATCATCTGTGTGTGGAATAAAACAGCTTCTGATGTAGCTACAACAGCCAGAATTAGAGATACTTTGCGACGCGTTCTCCACCTCCCTCCCACTGCTTCAATGGAATACAAAACACACACTGCTAGTCTTAAAAATGTTACAAGATCGTGAAGTTTAAAGAAAACCAACTCTTTGAGGTATCTTAAAAATTTATTTTATTTTTATCTTATTCAGTCATTAAAAATTTTATGACAATATTTTTATTTCAGCAAAGTGAAAAGTAAACGTCATTTTACTTCTTGAAAAAGGAAAATGTACTTATATTAGTGACTTTACACGCAAGAGTACAATATGCCTGGATGACAATTTCATACTCTGCAAGAGATAATATGTTACATTTTTTATTGGATTTACAGTATAGAGAAGAATGGTAATCTTGTATGAGTGTACAGCAATCATAAACGCAATGTATGAACTTTTGACATTTTGTAAATAATGCTGTAAATAATGGATGTAGAAATAAACTATAGGCGACTAATTTCATCTTTTTCTAACATATAAATTTAGATAATATATTTCTATAAAATCTTCATTAAACTAAAAATCTGATAATTTAAAAATAACCAAAATAATATTTGATGCCATATTATTTATAATTTTTATTAAATTTTTTCATCAATTTGTATATTTATATTAAATTCAAAATTTGATAAAGTAATTATCAATACAGAGATAACATATATTTAAATAATTTCTTTCTATGAAATCATTAAAATTAAGAATCTGATAATTTAAAAATAGCAACCAAAATAATATTTGATGCCATATTGTTTGTAATTTTTATAAAATTTTTCCTTCACTTTGCATATGTACATCAAATTCAAAATTTGATAACGTAATTATTGATATAGAAATAAGGTAACCAGCAAGTAAATTAAAATAGATAACTCTATAACTATGAGTGGTAAAAAATGTTAAAATTTTATCACTTTGACACGTATAAAAATATTGCTCCTTATTCCAGTAGGCCAAACTTACAGACTAGCATCAAAGATGAGGAACAAGAAATATAATAAATTGCTAAATTAAAAAGAATATAAAAAAATGTCACGACACTTGTGCATATTATTAATTTCATTGTAAGGGATTTCCCCATCAAGACAGTAGCACTTAATCATCCATCCCTATTTTTACTAAATTTACTGTATATACGTCAGTAATAAATATTATTTTAAAAACACATGGAGATACATGATTAAATTTGTCTTTTCATATGTGTGCGTGGTATATGATTCAGCAAGTCTGATTGTAAAATGCTCCAGGCTTACTATTCACATCACAAAAATTATTCGCTATAAAGTTGTACAAAAATATTAGAGCCTTAAAAGTACAACTGTTGCCATACCTGTAAAATTAATTTCATATAAATATACATGAAAATTTATTGTTAAAAAAGATAAAATAAAATGTATACCTAATAAAAAGCCAAAAGCTATTTTGGCAGTATGCGCCACGTGAAGGTAACTTGGTATTTGTTCATTTGGTTCATCTACAGTAGGTAATAATAATCCAATAAGACAAAATATGCCAATTACGATAGCTACATAATTTGTTTCTTCTGTAATATTAAACAAAAAATTTGTTATTTGAAAGAAAACAAAGTTATTCTTATTATTCTACATGAATATTTCATGCAAATAAAGTATATTTTTATTTAACTTACTATTTTTTGCATTATTATCATTAGTGCTTGTTATCACAGGGTATGATTGTTGATTTCTTCCAGTGTTGGGAAGTTGTTGGAATAAATCTGGATCAGGGGTAACTCTTTCTAAAGGTTCTGGTACTCCACTTACAAGTTTGGCTTCAATATCCTTTCTACCTATGATCTTTATTAAATAATGTATTAATAAAGAACAAAGTTCAAATTATAAGTGAATTTTAATAATTAAATGAATATTTACTTGTCTTGTTGGGTGCTCCTGCATCTGTATTCTGAATTTATCAGTAGTAAAATTCATTGGCGATAATGCCATGTGTCTTACTACAATATCTACACAACATTTAGATTTTATTGTTCCCTCCGGATCAACTACTACATATTTGTTTGGCGCAGTACAAAACACTAAAATATACACCAATATTTCAATATGGTAAAACTTTTATTTACAAAAAGAAAAGAAAATTTTACCTTTAAATTTAACTGGAAAATCATAAGGGTTGTATAGTGTCAAAATCTGTTTATGTGTTGATTGGTCCTCAAGGTAAAATGTTATACTTTGAGGAAATACAAAAACAGGCAACTTTTTTGGGACTATAGATTGCGACTGCATCATCTTTTTTAATTGAGTATCTTATTACCATATGTTTTTCAACACCTATGTACATACATACGTATCATTATAAAGTATATTCTATCTTTTACACCATAATCATATGCATACTGACAAGCATACAAAAATTTTGGATAATCAAAAAATTAAATAATAATTCTACTGAAACAAAAAGCATTATTTTGTTTTAAAATAGCTTACCCAAATTGGCGTTAATTGTATCTCGTTCATATACGTAAGTTTCAAATATTTTTGTTTTTGCGACAAAAACTTTAATCTCTTTAACGAGTGTATATTTAAGTATTACAGACTAATGTGGAAGTGATTATTCAAAAAGAAAACCTGACGAGCTAACTTGATTCTACGCACATAATAAAAAAAGCAAAATAGACGCGCGTCATACGTGCCTAAGATTTCTGACGCGTAAAAATAATATCATGGTCGCACGAAAAATCTAACTTCTTTTGGCGTTTTGTTTTTAGCTAAGCGCACACATAACGCTTTACGTCGTTTGTACAAAGGTATCTTTTATCGTACAAGCACGAACTGTTGGCAAATGGCATGTATATGCACTGCATATATGCACGCACTGCGCATATATATACACAAAGACATATATACGATTGTTTGGCTGTTGTGTTGATTTCTGTGATGTGCATGTGATGAAGGTTTCCTCAGTGGTGGGTACGTATAATTGCGCTCGTATTATACATGTATATATACATGTATTATACACGTATTATACTACAGCT
>JAWWEQ010049469.1:0-13407 GCA_035583055.1 Torymus tubicola
TTATTGTATGTGAGAGTTTGTGTTTTATTCCATTCACCTCAGAATCGGAACCTCAACTTTACCCTCCAACTTAACTCCCGCCTTCCTTACTTATCTTCATACCGACGCAAACCAGCTCTTGAATGTCTTTCAAAATGCCTCTATATCGATTTTCGACGAGATGGCGCCGTTTGTCGATAGAAAGATTCGTAAGAACCCTGCCCCATGGTTTACGTCGCAGCTACGGGATAGATGTAAGCAAAGAAATCGAGTATACTATAAAGCAAAACGGTTAAAGTGCGCTGCACTTTAACAGAGTACAGAGCTGTGCATAAACAAATAAAAAATGATATTAGATTAGCGAGAGAAAATTACTTCTCATGCAAGTTAAACTCTACACATAATTATTCTAAAAAATGTAGTTTTTTAAATAAACTTGGATTAACCGGAAATCGTTCAAATTCACCTTTAACTCTATTTTCGGCACACGAACTTAATACCTTTTATACTTCAATTGCCACGGCCCATCCACCTTGATCTCCCGCAGAGCTTGCAAATATCTTGGAGATACCACTCAATATGAATTTCGCTATTTTTGACGTAAAATCATTTACAAATGTGCAAGTAATCGAAGCTTGTTTGGCCGCCTTACCTAAGACCAGGGGTCGTAGCGTGGATGACCTTCCACTCACCTGTTTTCGAGATTCCATGTGCATAGCGGCCAAGTATATGACTGACATCTTCAACACATCTCTAAATACTGGCATCTATCCGGACATTTGGAAAAGAGCACTGGTCATTCCGTTAAATAAAATTGCGAATCCAGCGATCCCATCTGATACGAGAGCTATTTCCAACCTTGCGCATTTCATGAAGGTATTCGACAAACTAGTAACCGAACAATTGCTCGATTATTTAGAGAACAATAACTTATTGTCACCGGTTCAATCGGGTTTTCGCAAACACTTCACTACACAATCTGCCTTGATCAAAGTTACTGACGACATTCGGCGAGGTATCGATAAGGAGATGGTTACAATTTTACTTTTGTTTGATTTCAAAAAAGCATTTGATTCAGTCAAACGCTCGACATTGCTTAGGGTTATGCGCAAACTAAATTGTTCTGATAATTTTATCACATAGTGTGCGTCTTATTTATCTGACCGATCTCAGACTATAGTTGACCTTGGCGGTTCTCTTTCTGATTTCGTCAATCTCACCTCTGGCATACCGCAAGGATCTAACCCCGGGCCTGTAGCATTTTTGATCCTCATCAATACTATAATCAGTTACTTAATTCATTGCCCCGATAATTGTATGCTTTTTCCAGACGATTTTCAAATTTACATTCAATGTAAACGTAAAGACATACCTGATTGTATTCTCAAGCTGAACGAAGATGCCCAACGTGTTTATGATTGGGCTTCTACTTTGGATTTATCACTCAACTTTTCTAAAATAGTTGCCATCATTTTTGGTTCGGATCAAAATTTGAAGTTGATTGATCCTACGCTCTTACCACATATTAGCATTAACGGCCATGCGATTGAAATAGTTAAATCAGTAAAAAATTTGGGGATTGTAATATGGGAGAATCTCAATTGGAAAACGCAAGTAGCTCGGATATCTTCTAGGGTACATGGCATTCTTAAGAGATAGCGCTTTAGAGCTAATTTCCTATCAGTAAACATCAAAAAAACTTCAAAGGTTATAAAACCACCTTCTACGTTTTATCTTTCGCCTTCGCTTGGTTGGAAATCAAAAATAGACGAAAATACTTTATGGCTGTGACTATATACAAAACCTCAACTACTGGTAAACCTGGTTGCCTGGTACCTTTCTTCCCTAAAGTAAATGACGACATTCGTAGATCTGCTCGTCCACATACAATTGCAGCCTCCTCTTCCTTTGCCCTTCCACAGATCATCACTTCCAGGTATGAAAAGTCCTTTAGTTATATGGCCATGAAGCTCTGGGATACACTCCCGTGTCCTATTAGGTTAAAGCCATCAATTTCAGCATATAGAGAAGCCATGTTCAAATATCTATTGAGTCAAATGCACGACATCAGCGATGTGTAACTAGTTTGTTAACATATTTCGATTCTGTAGCGTCATAAATTTGTATTATTTTTTTTATCCTTAGCTTACCACTAGCGATGCTGTTGTTTTGCAATGCAAATGTATTACTTAGGTTATAATAGCGTAATTTTATAAACTTTACAGAAGAATTTAGATTAATTTATGCTTTGTTATTTCGTTATACCAAATGTGTATTGTAAAAATTTTTCTCTTGTATAATTTTTATAGCTTACATACTAAACTACTATACTAAATGTTTTCGACCATGTTAAATTGATTTATATATTTGATTATCTATTGCCATTCGGCCCAATATGGGATCATATGACCCATGGGCTTTAGCAAAATAAAATGAGTATCCAATCAAAATCTCTCGCTCTCTCGCGTTTTTTTCGTCTGTTCATCGGGTAAGTCAGTTCTCGCTCCCGCTTTATTTGAGTTTTACTCATACCTTTCTTCACTCCCAGGAGTGTATTTATGCAGGAAGGCGGCTCCGCCTAAGGACCCATGTTGTACATGGTGTTCTATGAGCCAAGAGTTGCTTTTCCTACTGAAGACGATACCAGACGCTCAGAGGACAGCATACCCACAGCGCGTGAGCGTGTCCCAGCTGCGCGCGTGAAGGAGTGAATGCCCGCAGTATCCACCGCCTCCGCCGGATCCGCAGCTGCACTAAGCTGCACTACACTCTCCGGGTCTCGTCGCGCGCACTACGTCAGCTTTCCGTACAAACCAACGGCTAATTTGAATCCGGTGGGTAACAAAAGAGACGAGCCTAATATGGAGAACGTGTGCGCTATTTGCGGGGAATCCTCCACAAGGCAGCTTGGACTCTGCCCGCTATGTCATCGGCCGTGCCACAGCAAATGCGCCGGCAAGAGGAGGGATGCCCCATGCGATATATACTGTAAGCAGGAGCAGTCACCAGCAGCGGAAAAAGGCACCTGCAGCAACCAAGGCAATGCCTCCCAGCAAGACAAAAAGCGTGCAGGTGAGCACAAAGCTATCGGGTCCGCAGCGAACTGCACTCGAAAATAGCCATCGACCGTCCTCTCACCCTCGCGTGCCTCTAAGTTCCTCTACACCCGCTGAGTTACGCGCTTTGCGCAATAACACTGCGCGTGCCCCACACGCGCTATTCACAGACGGGAATGAGTCTGCCAGTCAGGCGGCCGGAGCGCAGGGTCCACGCACTACTAGTGCTGGTGTCGCTCGGGCAGACTGCTCGCAGGGGCACGAGCCAGTGCTAAGTGACAGTGCCGGGCGGGTTACTGTTACTCAGGCGCCGTCATTGCTACAGCACACTGTAGCAGAATAGAGAAGATTTTCTGTAGTAACCAACGACTGTGCAACAAATCGGACGACCATCAACCAGGTTTCTACCCCTCCGTTAGGGGATACAAGCCTGATTGATGTGAAAAATGTATTCATCCCCGTAAGCACGTTGGAACTCTTTTTTAAAAGATTTGATATACTCGAGAAGCAGCTGGATGACCTGAAACTCCTCGAGAATCGGGATCTTGCTAGCGTCTCCGCTGTACTTGATGCAGTGGTAAACAACGACGCTGAGCCAACGCAGATCTCTATTCTTGAGGAACAGTTAAATAAGCAAAATAAGCTTCTAGTCGATCTAAACGCGCCCTGCAAGCTGCTTCTCAGCGAAAATACTTTGCTTAACGAAAAATTGGACAAAGCACTTTGCTGCTATGAAAGTTTCCAACGTGCTTGCGAAAATAATGACAGCGGCAGGAACAAAATCGAAGGCGCTAAGTCTGTTGGCTCCTTATGCGTCACCGACAGCAATCCATTATTCCCATGCCCTTCTTCGCGGCCGGGCCCGGATACCCCGGTCTCTGGTTCGGATGCTCTTTGTTCTGTGTCCTGCAAAGTTTTAATGAGTGGAATCCTGCGGAAGGATCATTATGCAACGGACGAAGAACGAAATGTTATAGCCTTCGCAGTATTCAGAATACTCCTTCCCTTTTCTTCGCAGGCAAGGGGGTAGATGATATTCCCCAAAATGTGGTCGCGAAAGCTCTCCCGGTTATCGGTGACTATCTGGTCGAAATTTTCAACTCCTCCTTCGCCCAGGGCATCTTTCCAAGCTTATGGGAAAGGTCGCAGATAATCGCGCTTCAGAAAAAGTCATCGTCAGCCTTGGACTTCCGTCCGATAGTGCTGCTCTGCTTCCTTTCGAAGGTGCTTGAGAAAATTGCTCACGACCAAATTACGGAGTTTCTAGATAAAAATAGTGTGCTCGACCCACAGCAGGCTGGATTTCGTAAGCACGATAGCACTCAAACTGCACTCCTAAAGCTGACAGAGGACATACGCATGGCCACTGACAACAGGAAACTGACGCTACTGCTACTCTTCGACTTCAGCAAGGCTTTTGATACCTTCTCGCCAACAAAACTACTGCATAAACTGAGACAACTGGGTTTCTCCAGGTCGACACTCTTGTGGATCCCAAGGTCGCACCCAGATGGTCACCTCAAAGAAAAGCGGAAATTCTGCCTGGCTTGAAACCAATCTAGAAGTACCACAGGGGTCCGTCCTGGGGCCCCTCTTGTTTTGTCTTGGTCTAGGAGAGATGAGCATATCACTCCCTATAGGAGGGGCTTGGGCTTGTTCCGTACGGATTCACGCAAATTTTACATTGCGGCATTGTTAATGTATAAAATCTTACGCCTGCGTGAGCCGAGTTATCTAGCTGCTTTCTTTACGGAGCATAAGACCTGACCTACCAGTATGGGCGTGCAGCCTGAACTCAAGATTCCCGTCCTACAAAATGGGGGACAAGGCTTTCCGTGCTCAATGAGTCCATCTCTGGAACTCCCTCCCTCTCCACTTACGCCGTCTACTATCATTTTCGTAGTGTGCGGAGAAACATCGAAAGTGAAGCTGCAGCTATGCTCCGAGTGTCGCCGGCTGCGCCACGCAAAATACTCTGGAAAGAAGAAGGGCATGTCGTGTGACACATGCAGGAGTGAGGAGCAGCGACAAGCATTAGCAGAGACGTCAAAATCTATCGACAAACCGGAGAGCGTGCAGGTGAGCAGGCGCACGTGGTCTTCGCAACGGCGCGCGCAGAACTCTTCTCTCATTACCACCTCCCATCAATACGCACCTCTTGGCTCATAAACGCCGGCCGCTACGCTCTCCTCACGAAACAGCAGCGCGCGCGCTGCGCACTCTCTCCGGCAAGCGGATTAAGACTACTAGACCGGTTGCCGAGGTGCAGGGACAAGGAACGCCAGACAGAGGTGCCGAGTAGGTCAACAGCCTGCAGGAGCCGAAGCCTACAAAGAAAAACAGTGCCAAGTGGGTCGATAGTACTTGGAAGCCATTGACAGCGGACTCAAATGTAGGCATAGAGAAGGAGGATGGAGCATCCGCAACAACGAATGCGTTAACTACGCAATCTCCAATTACTATCGTGTCAGGGCTGCGGAGCGAATAGCATATTCTTCCAGTATCTGGACCTCTGTGCGAACATCAACTTGGAGCGCACCAAGCTCAACTCCTATCACTTCGATATCAGCGCCAATAACACCACCAACAACAGCATTAGCGACACCACCAGCAACAACTTGACTACTACGTCACTCCCACCCGTAACGGCTGCGATAAGCTCTAGTTTTGTCTCGCCGCATCTGAACGGGACGAATCTGGACGAATCTCTTCTACACAAATTAAATGAGATCTTCAAGTTATTTCTCGATGACAATATTGCTCTTAAGGAGGCCCTAAATAACGTGCAAAAAGATTCCACGATTTCCCAGGGTGCTGGACGGGTGAACTCGCTGGACAGTGTTCCGATCGATTTAAACGACGAGTCGTAAGTCACTCGCTTCTCGCCAGGTCTCGGGGTCCGGGATGCGCGAGCTGGGGGCAGCGGTGCTGAGTGCTGCGAATTAATAATCAGTGGTACTTTAGATAATAATTGCGAAGTCTCCCAAGACATATTAAATGAAGTTTCGCAAGCAGTACTGGGTACCTTTCTTCCCTTTTTCGGGAGAAGAAATCTGGTTCACTCTAGGGTCCTGTGGTCCCGTGACTCAGGTGCGAGGGAAGGTCGTGAGGTAGAGGGATGCCCGCAATTGCGACCGCGCGCGCTGCCTTCTTGTATCGTCAGACTCGCCAACCCAAGCCTCGTCAGGGATGTTATGCGAGCCAAACGCGCGCTCGAGAACAATTACCTCACCACCAATAACTTCAAGCCCGAATTGCTTGGTGCGGAGGCTGCTTCCTATGTGCCCAAGCAGAAAATATTTATAAACGGGATGTTGCCTTTGCATCTGCTGCCGATCTACAAGCCATTCTAGCATCGTTTTCATGTGCTCATAGTCAACGTCTTCCCAACACAGAAAAAAATGTTAGAAAAAAGAAGGGGGAAGCAGCACATGCTGGTGGATCGCCGCAGGCGTCATGACTGGGTTCGGTTGCCACCATCGGGGCAGGAATTACTTGAAGGCAGGTTTCCCAAACATAAACTCGCTCAGATCCCGCATTAAAAATCCCCCCTACCACGTGTTTGCGATAGCGGAATCGCGGTTGGGCACGGTTGTAGACGACAGTCTAATTCAGATAAAAGACTACTCTATCATAAGAGAAGACCGCAACATTAATGGAGGTGAGGTTGCTTTGTATGTACGCAATGACTTTAAGGTTACTAAACTAGCGTATTCGAGTACTCTAGATCCAGGGAAACCTGGCATCCCTGAGTATCTATTTTGAAGCGTACAACAGAACGACTCCCTTCCAATTTTTGTGGGTGTGATTTATAGACTGCCACATATAGCGATGCAGAAAGACACGGGCATGTTCACCATACTCAGGGATTCAAATGAAGAGTATATAGCGATAAAGTTATAATGGGAAATCTCAATGCAGACCTGTCATCGGAAACAGAGAGTGACCCAAAAACAGTTCGAAGCTCCACAGATGAGCTCTCTCTTCAGATTATACAACACGGCCTAACACACCCGAATCCAACTCCTCACACATGGATTGATGCCATATTTACTGACCGCAATGACGTAATAATTGACTCCAAGAATGAGTGGCAACCTAGTTTCGGCAAGCACAGCATCATAGATGTTACCATCAACATCTTTCTACGAGTCCCGGTGAGAGACTCTTTTTCGTTTGGTGATTTTAATGGTGTATGTCCTACTTCTCTCAATAGATTGCTGTCATGCTATGACTGGGAGGCCATAAATTCTATAGAATCTGATCTGAAAGGAGCCGTAAATAACTTGAACACTAATTTAAACATAGTTACTGATGAATTGGCACCCTTAAAGACAGTAAGTCCTAACAAAAAAAAGATATGCTCTTTGGTTTGGGGCCGAGTTGAAGCAACTAATCGATAAACGAAATGCCACGCACAGGCGATATATACGCACTGGGCGAGCAGATTTCGATACTCGATAAGTTTCTTCGTCTGAGCAATGAAGTCGACGAGCGTGCAAGTCGAGAGCATAATTCCTTCATACATAATCATCTTGCAGACGCTCTCGATGAAAAAAAAAGACATCTGGAAGGAAATACGTAACCTCGGCCTCTTGCCTCAGCGAAAAGAGCATGATCTTCATGGTTTTACACCGGCAGAGCTAAACGCTCACTTTTCGGGGATCTCTGTCTCTCCCCTCGAGAACATAGATGAAGCAATGGATACTATACGGTCTGCAAGCGAGGACGGTTTTGTCTTTAAACCGATAAACCATACTTATGTAGTCGCAGGCGAGAGGGACGGACAGGATTCCCCAGAAGATAATAGTGAAAGCTCTTCCGGCTATTGGTGATTAATTAATACAAATCTTTAATTCGTCTTTCGCCCAGGAAATCTTTCCGAGTTCTTGGAAGCGGGCATAGGTAATAGCGCTGAAAAAAGTTGTAGCACCATCAACAGTATCGGACTTCCGTCCAATAGCGCTATTTTGTTTCTTATCCAAAGTTCTCGAAAAGATCGCCCACTCCCAAATCACGGAGTACCTAATAGAAATAATCTACTTGATCCCTTCCAGGCCAGATTTAGAAGACATCACAGCACACAGACTGCCCTTATCAAATTGACATACAGCATGGCTATTGACAATAAGAAGGTGACTTTGCTTCTGCTGTTTGACTTTAGCAAAGCTTTCGACTCTATTTCCCAACGAAACTACTAAACAAACTAAGAGCACTGGGATTTTCAAGGACGGCGCTTTCGTAGACTAAATCGTACTTGCAAGGTCGCTCCCAGTCCGTACTTTCAAAAAGTGGCGGGTCATCTAACTGGCTCAAACAAACCTGGGAGTCCCACAAGGTTCCGTTCCGGGGCCACTGCTCTTCTGCCTTTACGTAAACGACCTACGCGATATACTAAACGAATGAACAGTAAACCACATTTTTTATGCAGACGACCTACAGATATATCTGCATACCACAAAAGATAAAATTCTTCGCAGTTGCACAACTAATATCCGAATGGGCGTCTCCGGCCTGCGTCTCAATGTTGGCAAAACCAAGGCAATTATTTTTGGCTCAGAGAAAAACATAAATGGTGTTAAAGAAATGGGCCTGCCTTGCATTGGAATGACGGGGAGAGCTCTCATCCCCTTCAGCGGGGACGTTGTGAGTCTCGGCGTTACTCTCAACTCTAAATTAACGTGGAAACCGCACGTCGATAAAGTAACGAAATAAGTCAACAAGGCCTTGTACAGTCTCCGGTTTATTAGGGCCTGTACCACCAAGACTCCGCAGGAGGTTAGTCAAGACCCTAGTTCAGCCTCATCTTGACTACTGCACGGTGGTATGCTTAGATGTAACTATCTATTTATCTATCTATCTATCACTCGTCCGAATTAACTTCGCCTGCACCCAGGGCTACCTCGCGTTCGACGAGGCAACTCCTCGTAGATGCTGAAGAGGGGGGTTGAGTCGGCGAGACCTTTCTCGCTTTCAAACTTGCGTGCGGTGACTCCTCGAGGCTCTCCCTCGACTGCAGGAGTTGGTGCGCCTTCTCCAGCACCTCACTCCGATACTACACACAAGCACCCCGGTACACTCGCGCGAACGAAAATCTCTCTTTATCTCTCGCTAGCGCACTGCCGAAGCTCTATCTTTTTCTCTCACGGTGGACTTTCCGTGGCCAGGGCACAGGCGGTACTGACGATTTTCGGCAACGTCGGCCGTCTTCGCGCTTCTTCGCCCTACCGAGAAGGTCTCCTACGTGTTTACATGCCGACGTAAACACTACGCGTGGCCTGCTCCTTGCGCTATTTCTCGCGACGAAGACAATATTAACAAAATTATTCATTGCGTGAATAATTTCGTTATACTCCCCGCCCAGACGCAGAATATCCTCCGGGTGTTCTGTTCTGCTCTGCTCGCTCTGCCTCCAGACTCGCGTGCTCCTGAAAATGGGAAGGTCCGTCATGTAAGTAAAGGAAAGTAAGCATACAAGATAGAAAAACAGACGTCGCTAACGCCCTTCTTTATTGAATTGCCGACGAAGGGCACGTACAAGCGCGATGGACGGGTTCGTAGGAGATTTCCTCTTCCTATTCCTTCTTATTGCAGCGGTGAAGGTCCTTGTCAAGGCATCTATCGCTGCACATTGCCATTGTGCTTGTGTTTTCCGCGCAGATACGCTGGTCATTGCTCGCACCGAGGCCTTGTTGCGGCTACCTCTCGGCCTGCCACGCGGTTTTCCCGACCCCGAATCCTGCCTAGCCCTTTTTTTTCACACTCGTTCGGTCTACGTCGCGTACCGTTTTTCACGAGCGCCCTCAGGGGCGCTTCGCGATGTCTCTCGCGGTCTCCGGAGCTGCCTCGCTACGCTCGCTTCGTGACGGCGCTCCGTCGACGATCATAGAGAGGTGTTTTGTCTTTATTACTCTCACATAATATAACATTATTCGCATAAGAGTGAGAAAAACCAAACATCTCTATCTGACATCACTGTCAGCGGGTCGTGCGTCGCCGAATTCTTGCTTGTTTCCCTCGGCGGGAGTGTCTCAATGTCGTCTCCTTCGGCGGAACTCAAGTCCTCCACGTAAGGTTTAAGGTGCGCGATGTGGACGATTTCCTCATTTTCTCCACTCGCATCAGCTAGGCGCACCATATCGGTGCCTGTTTTTACACGATGTTATACGCTCCGGCATATTTCGGCGCTAGCTTGCGCCGCGGAGGAGAGGATCCTATTCCTCTTCCAAACTAAATCGTCGAGGTCGTAATCAACCTCTCTTCTTTGTACGTTATAATAGCCGGCTTGGCGCGTGCGCTCGCCCCTCAGGGTGACCAGGTGACGATTTTCTATCCTTCTCACCTACAGGTAAATAACGTCACGTTCTTTAAGAGTAAGTGAAACAAAAAATCGCCACCTGGTCACCCTGTCACCCCTACCGTATTTTCCGGCCACTCCTGGAGGTTTCTGCTCGTCTTTCGTTTGATGTTACACCAGGCAATTGCGGATGTATTTGTGCACTGAGAGGTACAGTCTTGGCCAGAAGTGCAGTCTGGCTACCCTCTCGTGCGTCTTCTCGCATCCCAAGTGTCGTGCAGTTGGCTCTTTGTGGGCCTCGCGCAATACCGCGCGATGCCTCTCGTGCGGAACGACGAGCTTCCCAGCTTGGTCGTCGCCAACTGCAGCTTCGATGCCTCATCCGAGAAATAATAAAACAATCGACCTCCGATTATCTTCCAGCGCGGATAGCCATTGGGCTTTCACGTCACCTTGTCAAGCCTTTCTAGGTACCAATGGTCTTTGGTACTCTGATCCCACGTGCTTCCGCAGATTTCGAGGTCATCTTCCTCGTACATTCGTGACAGCGCATCTGGCATGTGATTCAAAGCCCCTTTCTGGTACTCGACGTCGAACGAATGACCTTGCAGCTCCAAAGCCCATCCGACTAACCTCCCGGTAGGGCTATGTAAACTGTGTAGCCAGCGCAAACTACTATGATCCGTGACGACTAACAATTTGTAGCCTTCTATGTCCGGCCTGAACTTCTTAATCGCCCAGATCACTGCTAAGCACTCGCGCTCAGTGACGTTGTAGTTGCTCTCGGCCTGCGACAAGGTTCGACTCGCGAATTTCAAGACTCTGTTGGCCTTCAATTACTTAGAGCAGCACTGCGCTAATCCCCGTATCTCTGGCGTCTGTCTGCACGACAAATTGCGCCTCAAAAGTCGGCCTAGTGAGGACTGGCGCGGAGGCGATCAGCGCATTAATCTTTTCGAACGCCTCCTGCTGCTCGTCGCGCCAGTCATATCGACGATCCTTCTTCGTCAGCGCTGTCAGCGTCTCTGTGACGGTAGCGAAGTCTTTAAGGAACTTCCTATACCATGACGCAATGCGCATGAATGGCCGCAGCTGCTTGAGATTTTTTGGCGCTTGGCAGTTAATTATCAGCTCGATCTTGTCGGAATCGGGCCGAGATCCGTCGCGATTAATGAGCGCGCTGAGATACGTCACTTCTGTCTGACCAAAGACGCTTTTCTCTCGGTTGATCGTTAATCCGGCTTCCTTAATCCTGTTAAGGACGTGCTCGAGCCATTTGAGGCTCTCCTCGTATGTCTCCGTCGCGATGATAATATCGTCGGGATACGATACGAGAAGGCGTATGGCTCGAGCTCCGGGCCAGTGACCTTATCCACGAGCCGCTGAAATGTCGCGCCTGCGTATAATAGCCCGTAGGGTATTCTCGCTAATTCGAAAAGCCCTAGTCCAGGTACAGTGAAGGCATTCAACTTCCTGAACTCCCGGGAGAGCTGGTTTTGATGATAGGCCGAGCTACCGTCGAGCGTTAATATATATTTTGCGCTTTTCAGTTTGCACAAAATATTGTCCATATAGGGTAGCGGATACGCGTCTGCTTCCGACACCGCGTTCAATTTACGAAAGTCTATGCAAAACCGATACGTATTATTGCTTTTGCGTATCATCACTACCGGGCTCGACCATGCGCTATTCGATGATGTCAGCCTCAAGCATATCGCGCACTTGCCGATGCATTTCTTCCTCCAACTTCTTGGATACCAGGTAATAGCGCTGCTTCACTGGCGGTGCGCTTCCAACGTCGATGTGGTGTTTAATCTACGACGTACATCCAAAGAGCGCATCCTCTTCACCGAGTATCTGTTATACCAGCTCCAACATTTGCGCGCGTTGGCCTTCGGAAACATTTCCTAGGCCAATGGACGACACTTGCAGTGCTTCTGTTGTTTCGACCCCCGCAACTTCCAAGTCAACATGCTTATCTACCGCACACAGGAACAGCTGATTATTGTCGGGGTCATGTACTGCGCTGAAAGTCCTCACGAAGTCAGTATGGAGAAGCCAGCGCTCCGTCGTGCACTGATGATACCGAATCGTCCAAGTACCCAGAGGTGGTGGAGGCTCAACACTATTGCCTCGTGGTGGCGGCGCGAACCGTAAAGTTAGTTGCCTGACGAAGTCTTCCAGTCTCGCCAACCGCCCACTCATTTGGGCCACGTACGTGGTCCATTCCGTTGGCACGGAGAAGTCAGTGTCATCTTGAGCGCTTAGCGTGAAAATTGGCCTCTCATTGTTCGCGCTGTGCCCGCTCAAATGACTTTGCTGCGACCATTACCATTTGTGTCTAAGTTTGCGCTGACTGCCTCATCCGTCTTGAGCGCTTCAAGTGGGTGCTCCTCATCCTAGGTGGATTCTGCCCAGGATAAAATTTGGCTGTGCGCTGGTCGCACGATACAAAAAGGATTGACGCAGGTTTGCGCGTTCCACCCATGCTGCCCTCTTGAAATATATGTATGTTAGCCTGTGTGTATGCCGGATATTTAGCTCCGCAGCGGAACGCAAAAAAAAACAAACAAGAAAAAAATAATAAGGTTAAATAACCTTCACTCTCGCGCGATGCACTTTGCGCGACTAGCCGTAAGTTCGCTCGAATTTGGCGGGCGCACCAAAAAAAAAATACAAAATAGTATATTACGCAACTAGTGCGTGGATCACCATGCGCACCTGTTGCGTATACTATTTTTTGACAGAAGTGCGCAAAACACTGAAAATTTATTAAAATACAAACTAACATAAAAAGGGAAATGTAATAAGAGATAAATGTAATATGAGGTAAAAAAGAAACATATAAATATGGGCAGTTCTCAGGTGAATCGAGAGGTCAAAATTTTTTTTTCTTTAAAAATTACCTAGATCGCGTTGTAACCATCCCATATGTTACCCTGAATTTTTTCATATTTTTTTCACTTCTAGCTTTTTACTGGCAGAGGGTCAAAGCTGATGATTTTAGCATTTTCTGCATTTTTGGCCGATTTTGATTAATTTATAACTCCTCAGGGAAGCATTTTTCATGATAAA
>JAWWEQ010049470.1:0-13407 GCA_035583055.1 Torymus tubicola
GGAACCCTTGGATATAAAAACTAGAATAGTTTTTAATGTATTTTTAAGAATATTTGTTTTTAGAGAACAGTTTACGCGTTTAATATTTAAATGCCCAACTGACCCGACAGTCTCACCGTGCCCCACCTTCCCCTATGTACAAAGAGATAACAATTATTATATTCTATTTTTTTTTCTTCTGCAATATAGTGAGTATAGTCATGGTACACTGGTAACTGGTAAGAAAGATGTGTTTGAGATTTTCAGTAGCAGATTATGAAGATATCATACTTATCGACGTTACTACAGATATGAGATAATTCATAATAGGCGCATTTTTAATTGGCAATATCAGCACCGCTAAAGATACAATTCGTATAACAAAATACAACGTAAATAAGTATTTTAACAAATAATTTTAAAAATGTCGGAGAAAAAGCGAGTTCTTATGGTCTGCTTAGGTATGTAAATATATGTGTAAACATATATTTCTCTTAAAATTTATTAATCCGCATGTCTTTGTAATCTAACCTTTCTTTTGTAATAAAAATAAAAACAAAAATTTTAACAAATATTTTAAGGTGTTAATAGTTTAATAACAAGTATTAGTTATACTACCTTTTTTAACCAAAACAAGTAAAATCATTGTTTACCAAAACAAAAAACTTTTGTTTTCCTTTTTAATTGTGTTCATAGGAAACATTTGCCGGTCTCCAATCGCAGAGGCAGTATTTGCCAATATTGTTAAGGAAAAGGGACTCGAAGACAAGTGGGAAGTAGACAGCGCTGCTCTTATAGGATATCATACAGGAAAAAAACCAGACCCCAGGGCTAGGGATACATTGAAAGAAAAAGGCATCACTGATTATGTTCACAAAGCAAGAGTTGTTAGTTTATCAAAATATAACTAATAAGAAAGCTATTTAAAGTCAATTTTCATTTAATTTCTACATTTTTTTTTCATTTTATACAGGTAACAGATCATGATTTCAATAAATTTGACTGGATTTTTGGAATGGATAATGATAACATCAGGGAGCTCGAAAGAGAAAAGCCCAAAGGTAGCAAAGCCATAGTTGAACTTCTTGGAAAATATGATCCTCAGGGTGAAACTATAATACGTGATCCGTATTATGTAAGTAATAAATATATTATTTTTTTTGTAATGTCATTCTACTACTACTGTTTACCATTTTCTTATAAAAATCTCTTTTTACAATAGGATAATAATAGTGCTGGCTTTCATAAAGTCTATGAACAATGTGATAGGGCTGTTCGAGCTTTCTTAGAACACAATAGCTAATCTATAGAATTATGAAAACAATATAATAACAGTGTCATCAATATCATCTATGATATCAAGAGAATGTACAGCTTTAAAGTTATTTAAAGGTTTTGAATTTAATTAAAATTATAATATAATTTTTATCAATAAATTTATTCATTATTTTTTATAATAGAATTTGAAAAATTTATTTAAATACTAAAATATATTTTTTTAAATATTTTACATTAGCACCTTATATTAGTCATATATAAATAATTTTACGCAACATGTTTACCAGAAACATATACTTCTACAATATTGCGATCGTCTCCAGAATATATTAACCGTTGTAACTGTTCATCAAGAGAGTATTCTCGGAAATTGTCGATTCTACTGTCAGTAGAAGCTAAGTCAATTACTAGAGCATCGAACTCCTTTCCAGGTTCAAAGTTACCTATTTGATCTTCCATAGCTAAGGCTAGAAATTTAAAGTAATTAAAGGTAAACATTATTACAACTCTAAAAATAAGCTGTTGATTGATTATAAAAGATTTATCCACCTTCTGCACCTCCCAGAGTAGCTAGATAAAAAACTTCTTTATAATTGAGAGGTGTATAATCCGATTTTGAAAATGATAAGTGAACTGAAACATCTAGTGCTCTCCTCATCACATCTATTATAGATAAACAATTGCCACCTGCAACATCTACAATTGAAATTTATTTTTAATATTCCAGTTCGCTTTGAATAATATCATTCACATTCAAGATTCATAAAATACAATAATTTGCATTACCGGTTCCCAGTCCAACTTTAATATCAGCTTCTTGCAGTTTACGTACGTCACAAAGACCACTTTTTAAACATGTATTTGAAGATGGACAGTGAGCAATAGCAGACTTTCGATCTCTTATAATAGCAAGTTCACTATCAGTTAAATAAACACCATGTGCTAATACTGTCTGAAAATAGTTAAGCATCAATATTGTTTTAAAATGTGTTTTAGGAATATAAAAATAAAAGATTTACTTTATTTGTTAATAAATTGGCAGCATCATATACTGCTGCATAAGATGAGTATTCTGAGAAGATATTTCTCACTGCTTGTACTTCATCTTTTGTTTCAGAGATATGTGTCTAAAAAGTGTAATAAAATAAATTTGAGTATATTTTAACTTATTATAAAGTTAGATTATTAAAATAGTCTTTACAATTTTACCTGTATAGCAATATTTTTACGTTTTGCTAAATCTCCTAACTTTTTCATTAAATTCATATCACAGCTTAAGGCAAACCTAGGTGTGATTATAGGAGTCACCAAGGGGCTCTGTAAAAATAGAAAAAATATCTGTAAATCCTTATTTTGTGTGGTGCATACTGTAGCTTAAAATATAGTTACACCAATGTTTTGTACATCTTCAATGAATTTTTCTGTATCCCTAAGAGAATTATCTCCTGTTTCACAATAGTCAACATCTGGACAGGAATTCATATTGACCTTGCCAACCAGTGCCCGCTGACCATGTGTAACTACTTCTTCAGCAAGAATTAATGATGATGGTCCATGCAGAGATGCATAATAGCAAGCTGTAGTTGTGCCCAGTTTTAAAGTCCTTTTCTATAACATTAAATTTAGTAATTGTGAAATTACACTTTTCAATGGACTGTCAAAATTTATTTCATTTTTACACACCACCACAGCATTGAAAACTCTTCGAGCAAATTTTGTATCTGCATATTGTTTTTCCAGAGGAAAAGTATATGCATCAAGCCAATCGAGTAAGCTCTTATCATATCCAAGGCCAATATTTGGTACTTGGACTGCATGGACATGTGCATCTATGAAACCAGGAATGAAAAATTGTCCTTTTTTTAAATACTTTACATTTTTGCTATTAATACTGTTTGGATCTGGATTCACTATTACTTTCTCTATCTGTAACAAAATTTTTTTTAAATATATTTTTACACATATAATTATAATACAAAAAATTATAATTTCTTCTTTAAAATCAATAATGTGTACCTTTCCATCTTTAACATTTATTTGAGTACTTTCATGTACAATTAATTCTCCCTGACTATTGCAGTGGATCACTGGACCAATAAATATTTGACTTGACATTTCAAGGAATCTGTAAAAAACGTAAATTTTTATTTAAATCACTAAACTTACTATATTTATTCACTACATATATCCTATATGTTACTATATAGTTTTTGCACTCTCCAAGGTTTATTTTTAAACACAACGCTAAAATTTATCAATTATTTTCGTTATAATATATCAAATGACATATATATCACAATATTTATACGAAAGAAAAGGTCGCGTTATTTCAAGTTTAACAAAGTATTGCAAAGATAAATTTACTTGTTTTTATTCTTATCCTATATATATAACCATTACAAATTACTTTAAATATTTATTATCAAAAAGAAAATCCTGTATCTCCGATGTCAATGAATCACTTGACAGATATTCAAATACTCGAAAGCACCCACGTGGTCTTTCTCGCTCAAAATATTAAGTTACACTATATATCACGCAGCTAAGCTGTGTGTCAGATCTCGCGCAGGCTCCGATATGCCGCGCGATATAATTATAGACGCGTGTATCCTTAACAACGCCACCTAGATACAGGAATGCAGGATCTCGAAATACCAAAAGTGCCGTATATACACGCGGAGTGAAGGAAACAGCCGGTTTTGAAACGTCTTTTTTTTTGTAATACGTATGTATGTGTGCGATGATATACAAAGTACTTTACGACAAAACTATAATCTCAATAGGTTTATCTATATTTCCGATATTTACATTTATGGAAAAAGGTATATTTTCATATAACATTATGATTATCATGTGTAAATAAATTTGTTTACATATACTATGTGTATATATATAATAAAAAAATTTCAAATATATTAATTACATCATATCTAAATTAAAATATTCGGTATATATGTATAGTAAAATGCTATATAGACCTGTCGCAATTCCGATTGCATAAGAAAATATATACCTATATTTTTCCTTTTCTTTTTTTTTTTTTAATTTTTTTATATTGCCACGCGCACGACCTTCCCATAGTGACACATGCAGCATATGCATCTTTATATCTAAACCTCGTTATAAGCGATTAATTTGAATACCCGCTGAGGCTACACATATATATAGTAAATATATAAAATCTGTAAATCTCGCTCTATTTCCATGAGTAATAATTTTTTTTACTTGTATATCGTTACCTGTATTATTCCATATACTGTGTGTTATCGAAATAAGTATAAAGTTAATATTTGAAAATATGAACCATATTGTACAAGTCAGTATTAATCACTTGTAGTATAGGCCCTTCTGTTGGAAAATTTTATTGTACTTTTCCTATTCCGTATGTGAAAAGCTGTATACAATTGATCTTTTGTACGCCACTTCCTCATGTATTACAAAGACATTATGGAATTAGGGTCAAATGCGTTTAACGCATATTACTTCAAAAGAAGATGCTGACAGAGTGGCATACTGTTTAAAACACAAGTATTATTTCAAATAGCATTAAATTAGAAATTAATGGCATTTAATTGAATGCAATCTTAATAAGTTTTAATAAAATACGCGCTCACAAATTTTTTCAGAAAAATTACACATCCAATTATATTTTAACGAGAAAACAGTATTTTATTATTTCAGACAAATTCCACAAACGAACGTTTCATGAACTGACTTGTGCGAAAAAATACTCAAACAATGATATCACGTGCAAATAAAAAAAAACTATATTTTCAAAGTACTGCAGTTATAACCATGCAACATTCGAATGCTGTACATAGTCATCATAACAATTGACCACATTATGCAATATCCGTTCAGGTGTCATTTCCATTTTCTCCCATTATACCCTTGCACTAATGGAAAAATTCCACTTATAATATCTCATAAATACTTCATCTCTTTGCTCACTTTCCCCATATTTTTCAAAAAAAAACAGAACAGAGAATATAAAGGTCGATATATATATACCAACCAACAACGTTATGGAGCGGAAAAACTTGTCATTAATTTGGACACCTGCCAAAAGACCACTTTATATAGAAAACCCAAAAGAACAACACATACACATACATATACATACACACACGCACGTGCTAAGAAAAAAAAAATAGAAAGCGTAAAAATCTCGCTCGCGCGTGCGATTATACGCCGGTGAAAACGCTAACTGCGCGCGACTCGCGTCGTCGTCGTCTATATGCGCTATACGTGCAACTGGTACTTTACGAGCACCAAGCATATATGAATGTAGTATATACAGGCGTGCGCACGCTCACGCACGCGCATCGCGATAGTGCGGTGATTTAGCTCGTTAGCAGTTTTAAATTTTTTTTTTTTTTTTTTTTTTTTCATGTTTCGCTGCGAGGAGTACATTTTTTTTAAATACACATACATATATGTTTGTTACCATAAGCGGGTTGCAAATTATGGGAGCTCGTTAGAAAAGCATCGTATATACGCGTGCATGTGTGAAAGAGAGAAAGAACCTTATCGGGACAGGCTACTATATTATATAATGATGATTTGATGTTTTACGCGTAATAGTTTGTGGCTGCTTTCTGACTTCGAGTAGCAATGTGGTCAGTTGATTGAAGCATACACTGAGAGAAGAATTTCTTTATAGTTAATAAGAAGATATATTAAAAATATACAGAAAAATTTATTTACATTTACTCTTTGTGAACTCGCATTAATTAAGCATATTAACTATTAATATGCGCATAATTAATAGTAATATTTTGGAATTTCGGTCAAATTCAAATGCGAGTGTTTCCAGATTATAATTTCCATATTTCCTCAAAATCAATTATTTTCGTATTGACTGTTACTAAATAATAAACCCTTCTCTTAGTGTAATTGTTTTTTTTTTTAATAGGTCGAGAAATAGTAGATAAAGTTTTAATTGACTTAAAGGTATTAAGGTCGAGTTGTCTGGGACGTCGTTTGAAATTCTAATATTTCTTTGGTCCGATTGTGAGATTTTCATTTGTAAAATGAAAGTAATGCCTTTTCTTTAATTATATTATATTTCATTAAAAGTTTATTCGTAATATAGCAAGCATATTTTTAAATGTTTTTATTTATT
The DNA here is from genome assembly GCA_035583055.1 of Torymus tubicola. NCBI lineage: Eukaryota > Metazoa > Arthropoda > Insecta > Hymenoptera > Torymidae > Torymus > Torymus tubicola. The sequence goes on from JAWWEQ010049470.1 coordinate 6,383, forward strand.
AAACAAACAATCCTGTTGTTACCACTAACACTAGACATTTATTTTTATTTCAAATCACAGACAAAGCTGTTTTAACTGTATATATAGTAATACCATACAGAAATCGATCCAACAATTAACATAGCAACAGGCGTGTCTCATCGTTCTTCTTATATACCCTCTAATGCTTAGACCGAACGACTCTTCGTCAACACATACATTTCAAACCTCTGTAAACCAAAAAGATCAGCATCAACAACAAAAATGGAACAACAAAATTCAGAACCAGCTAAACCCAGCCGATTGAAAATATCGGACAAACCACCCGCGGAATCCCACCGCGAGTACCTCGACATGGACACAGACGAGGAAGAATTTGGACACCAAGGTATAATATGTGGAATTCTTCGGAAAATTTTCCCTAAACTGGTTCCAAAAACGACCAAAATTAAATTTGGAGACACACCTCTGAAGTAATTTTTTTCTTGTTCTATGGGTCATATAAGAGACGATAAGAAGTTGGAGCCAAACAAATTTTTATCGTCATATCAATTTTTCTTATGGGAATTTAACATGGGAAAAGTAGTCATCAATCATCAACCAATATTAACATTCCAAATATGTTAACGAATTTGTACATTTTATTAGTTAAAGTACAAGGATAGACCTATTTCATTTAAGCAAAATCGGACAATTCAGTGCAAAGTTACATGCATTTGAAAAACGTCAAAAATTACGAAAATGAATGTTTTTTTCTGAATTCACAAAATTTTTAAGATTTTCATTGTTTTTCGTCAGTTTTGACAATTTTCAAATGCATGTAACTTTGCACTGAATTGTCCGATTTTAACCATCTTTAGCTTAAATGAAAGCTCTATCCTTGTACTTTAACTAGTAAAATGTACAAATTCGTTGACATATTTGGAATGTTAATATGGGTTGATGATTGATGACTACTTTTCGTCAATTTTTCCGATTTTAAATTCCCATAAGAAAAATTAATTTGATAATAAAAGGGTGTCACAAAGCCGTTTTCTTTGGTCCCAAGTTCTTATCGTCTCTTATATGACCCATAGAACAAAAAATTACTTCAGAGGTGTGCCTCCAAATTTAATTTTGGTCGTTTTTTATATATATGCAATACAATACACTTACCTAGCAGATTCCATTCCATTATTGCCAGCATAACTAAGCGCCACCAAATTCCGTATCAATTCTGACATCGTGTGTCTGATATATTGTTCACGCGTTCGCACGTGCCTATTTTAAAAGACACGTGCCAGCGTACACGTATAATACACGATATTATCAAGGAAGCGAGAGAAAGCGATGCGTCGTATGATAGTATATGTGTGTACGCTTCGTCTGGTCTCTGCCGTAAATAATATAAATCATATAAAAGTCGCGTGCGTATATACGCACGAGATTTTTAATTGGTTATCTGTATATAAAGTGGTTATATATTAGCCAATAATTCCGATATTGTCGCAGATTCGTTCGTTCAATATTTATCATTGTCTCTATTAGTCTGCATTAATTGATAAGTAAATGGTGTGTAATTAACGCGATATTAATCGATAATACGCGATGGGCTTTTTTTTTTTGTTTGTTATTCACATACTTTGTAGCTGTAAATACAACTCCGTTATAATACTCGATACCGGTCAAATATGTGAAGAACCTACTTTCGAAAACGACGCGCGCAACTAATAACATTAATATTGATTTAATATATATATAATTAAGCGAGATCTTGTAAATATATAATATATCGCGGTACGTCTAATGGAAATATTTTCCGAAACAATATATCGCACATATATATATATATATATATATACACACGTGAGATTATGTAAAATGTAAATATAATTTTCATTCCGCACAGCCATTATCGGCATGTTAATTGCTTTAACATTGAAGTTTCGTAATTCTACGAATGTACATAATATTATACGCGAGCGCTAGCGCGCGAGTGAATTAGATAACTTTTATTCTATACCACATCTACAGCTGCGCGTACTTATATATATAAAAGTACGCGCAAATCCGCATACAGCATTGAATCTTTTACGTAACCCACGTATATACTCGTAGCATCAACGAACTCTTATATCATCCTGCGGAATTTATCCGTGCGAATGGGAACGCTAATGAATTTTCTTCTTTATATACGTGTGTTAAATTGTAATAGAAACACCAGAGCCACAGGACGAAGCTCCGCTCGAACCTGATAAGCCTGTGTTCACTCTGGCGGAGCTCGATAAATTGGTTAGTATATATACATATAAATTAAAATGCAAATTAATCTTACTCTAAAATTTTAAAAAATTATGTCTTATATATACAATTACTCTATATTAAATCGAAAAAATATGTCGAAGATATAATATCATATATAGGTTTTCCATTCTGGAATATATATATTATATCCCATATCAATCCACCTCTATATAAATATACAGGTAGACTACACAAAAGAGCTCACAGTGCTCCCCAACCTATCCGAATCCGACTGGACCACTGACACTTACGCCGTCATCCGTGAGTATTTCTGTGAGCCTTCACGCCTTGTCCTCACCATTTTCCACTTGGACGGTAGGCTCTGTGCATTACTTGGCTTCCCGGATTCTCCAACCGACGGTCTGACCTACTTCTTGCGCCAACCATGGCAGGTGTACACACCGGAGAACTTCATGGACACCGTGACGTTCGGCAGCATGGCTGAACGTACCGAAGCCACAATGCTGAGATTCGTCGCTGGATTGTATGCTCCGTTGGCGTTTGCCAGTTGTAGTTGGCCTGAGAGTATCCTTTGTAAATAGGATTGGGTATATAGAGGAAGTAAGTTAATGTATAGTGTTTCGAATTTCATTATATTGACACTTGGGTTTTTTAAATGCAAAAATATTTATCGAGCGATAAAGTATAAAAAAAATTTGCTATAGTATGATTTCATCGAAACCTTGTCGATAATTTTGAAATGTATATTTATATGAGTAAGAGATTCACTGAACTTGATACGACCGAAGCTTATCTTATATATATATGCGTTGTTCAAGTTTCCTAGCAAATATACACATAGGAAATAGGTTGACACGGAAACGTGAGATAACATGGATTTTTCCCTCTCGCGTTTGCAAAATAAAAAATCTATTCTTAGTAACCGATAAAGCTCGTGTGTACAAAAAAAAATTCGCAAATGAAACTGAAACATGACATCATATATCATCATATATATATATGTCTTTAAAAAATGTATAAAACTTCCTTGACATTATCGCATATAGTTATGCGCGACGAGATCTTCTCGAACCTGAACGACTTCATCACGCGTGCTACCGATGTGACGTACAAACCAATCGGTATCCTCGTGTTGTACATCCCATGGGAGGGAATAACTAATAACGTTGTTCAAAGCGATGAAAAAGCGCAGATTTTAGAACTTGGTGGTGAGGAGAGAATAAAACGATTGGAAGAGCAAGCGTTGCTGATCAATCGGTTAGAGAAGGTGGCAAAGACCTGGATCAGACAGATACGCGAGGCTTTACTGGTTGCACCGTTGGCGAGCGATGAGCTGCACTGTGTTAGCCGAGAATTCGAGTATTGGCAGAGTAGATGTGCGTGGAAAACATATTTACAGCTGTACATACTGATGAAAGGAATCGTTGTCCTGTCCTGTGACTCAACAGTTAAGGCATGAAATTAAAATGGGTGATATATTGCTTATAATGAAGATAATTATTTCATCAAGTATTATATAGTGCGAGTATTTCTACAAATTTTTATGAAATTGTTATCGCTTGTTCGACGTTTTGTTTAACCTTTAATTTAAATATTTGATAAATAGTTATTATATGACACAATTTAAAATGTATAAAAAGAATTGTAAACACTTTGTAAAAGAATTTGAAGAAATGCTGTAACTATATTAATACTTGATGAAATTTTACGTGTTTATTAACAATATCATCCATATTTTTAATAATTTTAGTTTCATGATTTAACTGTTAAGTTACCGGGTTTAGGCTCAAAGATTCCTTTCTATCAGCGTATAGGTACATGGATTTTTTTATTTTACATTAATAAATATGATTTTTATAGATGAGAACCTGGCGAGCATATCGAAGCAACTCGAGAGCGAACGGGTGAAGAGGATCATCAAGCAGTTGAAGAAGATAAAGTCGACGAGTGTTAAAGATTTGAAAGTACTTGTGATAAGGGTGAAGGAGGCTTTGGAGCAGGCTAAATCGAACTTGGCCTACCTTGACATTGTGCTCGAGAGTTGCAAAAGTGTCGAGGAACCCAAATTGGTTGACAATTGCATGCCGAAAATCTTGCACGTTGCTCGGTTCGTATGGACCGAGTCGACGTATTACAATGACTTGTAAGATAACGTGAATAATAATTTAAGTTATTTAATCTTTAAGATAAATGAATTTTTGTTTAATATAGGAAGAATATACAAAGATTGCTGTGTTCCATAAGCGTACACGTGGTTAAAATGTGCACGAACAATGTCGACTTGCAGATGATTTTTGACGACCCAAAAGCGTGCTCGGAAACTCTGAAAACCTGCTTATCTTGCTGCGAGTCGTACTCCAAGATTTACGATAGCGTGAGTTGATTATGGTAATCCCAAGACTTATAAGTAGAAGAGAAAATGTTTCTATTATTTTTTGATGGACAAGAGTTTAGGTGAAAACTTTCTGTTGTCTTTAGATCATTGAAAGTTGCCTGTCGAGCGATGATACTTGGAAAGTTAATAAAAACACTGTGTTCAATTGCATTAACGCTTTCGAACAAAGGTGTCAAGATGTTGTGGAAATCTGTGATACGATATTAATTTATGGCAGGTATGCTGCAAGTAAAAAAAATTTAATTCATTTTGATAAATTATATTATACATATCATACCATTTTAGTTTGAACAAGATTAACTTGGGAGGAACGAAAGGAAATCAGCATGAAATGCACTACTCAAACGTAAAAGAATACTTTTCGCAACTAATGAACGAGATGCGAGTTTGCTGTGATTATGCATTGGATATCAAGAGGACAAACTGGTTTGAGGATATGTCGAACTTTCGATGCGACGTTACTGAATTGGAAAATACCATTAAGAATCTTTTGAATGATTTATTTAAGGACGTCAACAATGTAGAAATGGGGATTGAAACTCTGTACACTTTGCTAAAGTTTAAAGAACGGCAAGGATTTCAGGAGATTTTACATAACAAATGGGCACAGGTATATTAAGTTAATTTGAATGTATTATACAAGAAAATCTGATACGTTATTTATGAACACTTTAATGATACTATAGGTTTGGGAAATTTTTTATGAAGAAATCAAGTTATGTTCCTTAGATAATGCAGAGGTGGGAGTGGATCTAGATAAAGTTAAACTATTAGAGTCAGAGGATGTTTTAATACCAGCAATTTATAAAAACTATTTGGCGAGATTGCGTAAAATATTAATTAATGCATCTGATTGGCTAGGAGATTGTGATATTCAGTTTGAGATGCCATCAAAATATTTGAATACAAAAGGTTAATTATTGTAAAGATTTTAATTTACTTATAAATAAGAACTTTTTATATGTTTTATAAATATAAATTGATGTAAAATTAGCGGAACATTATTTAATTTTTACCTTATTACCTTAAAAGGTTTAATTATTTTAAAAGAACGTATAGGAAGGAAGATTAAAAAATATAGATAGCATCAATTTCAAATATACTATATTGTTCGCAATACTCGTTATTTTTGGTTTTTAAGCGTTTCAGTGGGTATATTTTAATACCTCCTTTGACATGTAGAAATATAAAAAATATAGTCTCATAAATTATTTACAATCTATATATATCATTAGATTAAGTCATAGAAAATAGAGAGTTTTAGTTCACATCTGCAACTAGATAATTACTTTGTTGAATAATAGAGTCAATACTTAAAAGAGAGTCTTCGGGAGATTCTGCTTTGTAGGTGGATGAGTTACTACAAGGTTGATTACTTAAAATTTGGTCTTGTCTCATTTCAGGTAACAAAAATATTAAAGATAATCCTATGATCACGTGCCATGCACTATGAACAAACTGAAAAAAATACTATTAATATATTGATACACACGTTTGGTAATATTATTTTTTTAATAATTAATCTACCTGATAATTAGATTCCGTTTCGATCAAGGAATATAATAAAATTCCGATACCAGCTAATGAAAGACCAATAATTAATTTCACAATCCTTTTTGGTAGCATCAGTTTTTTCATTTTATAACAATATAATCCGTACGACGTAAGCTACGTAAATAAAAATAAAATTAATTGTTATTCTTTTGCTAAATTGATAAAAGTAGATGAAATTGGGATATTTACTGGTAAGCTGCCTCCAATAATCATAGGTATTAAAGTACTACTGAGACCAGTTTTATCAATCTGCACTCCACATGTAATAATAACAACTCCAAGCATATGAAAAAACGATTCATATTGCACTGGTAATTCAGCCATAGCTATTAAAGTAACCCAAAATGCAAGTATTCCAAAGAAAAAATCGCAATACTGTAGTACCTACATAAGATTGAATTATTGTTAAATTTACGTATTGACATATTAAGTTAAAACCGTTCTTATAATATGAAAAATCTTACTTACTTCATACTTAGCAATACAATAAGAAGTAAACTGTTGATCACAAACATGATACATAGCAGAAAATAACATTGTACAAAAATATGTCAATCCTCCTGTATAGAATTTTCGTTTGTGGGCCACATATATGGCTGGTATAAAAAATAAATTACTTAAAGTTAAACATAAAGTTCCCAATAAGAGAAATAATTCAGAATATGCATTGGATGTGTCAGTACAGCCCCATCCTTCTCGGCCTAAATAATCATAAACAAATTTTGTAAGTCCTTCAAGAATATTTGCTTGAAAATATATATAATTTAAAAATAAATTCAATATACATTGCTGAACAAATGTGGGAGGACAACCCATGAAAATCCAAATAATCACTCCATATATAAATATATAA
>JAWWEQ010049471.1:0-13407 GCA_035583055.1 Torymus tubicola
AGCTTGTTATCTATAACATCGTAATTACTTATTTTTCAATTGATTAACAACATAAATAATGTAAAATTAGTAATATATCTCTAATTACCCTAGTATGGCCCTGAATAAAAATGAGAAATAAAAAATCATAATAAGAATTAAAAATAAATATACACGTACACAGTAACGTGACTTTTCTATTCCGCATATATATATATATATATATATGTAAAAATAGAAACTACGACTACGTCAAATTTTAACATAGAGGAAAAAGTTATTCGCATGTTTCACATTAAACCTATACATTTGTCAAACATCACAAGACAACACTGCTCACAACACCACTCTATATACCAAATCAAGAAGAAGTTAAGAAATAGTCTTTGACTCTTGCACTCGCCACTGTCCGCTATTTCTAGGTATGTTTGTACAGCTAAAATCGAGAAAGCTGTGATGAAAAAAGCCCTCGCGTATGAAAAGGGAACAACAGAGATAGAAAGAGCCGACCGAAGAAAACAGCACGTATATACACATATGGCTTTGACACAGATGCATCAAGACATTAGCAGATTAAAACGTCCGCAGATCCTTTTCTCACCGTTGTTGTTCTTCGCCTGTTTCACGTCGTTTGTAAAAATAGCTGAAAACGAGAATGAGAGAGAGAGAGAAAAAGAGAGAGAGAGAGAGAGAGGGGGACGGGATTTCCGAGCACGGATTAATACGTACATCAAAAGTGTCTAGGTGAGAGCGGACGTCACGCGACGACGAGCAGCGTGACGAAATTATTAGGGACGCGTGCGGTCTCGCGGTTTGTGAAACCGAGGTTCAGGGGCTTTCTCGGCAGTGATAGACGTGAAGTGCATATGCTAAGATCAGGTTTTAATGGGCTAAAATTAGCGATTATTATAAATTTAACTTTTGTGTTTTTGAATGGAAATGGAAGATGGTGAACTCAATTTAGAAAGATGTATATTGGTATTTATAAGGAACACTTTTTAAGAGATTAGAACTTCTAAATATTTAATATGTCGTTTCTCAGTCTGGAAAGATTTAATAAATAATAATTATAAAAACAGTATAGGTACTTAGAAACCTTTTTGAGCGGTACTATTAATAATTTAATTACGATTTTCACATTCCAAAATCAGTAGAAACAGTTTTATTAAATTATTTTATTATTATAAATTTATATTTGAGAAAAACCCTTTGTTCTTCTCTTTATAAGTACACAAATTAGTAGCAAAGTCTTTTTTTTTTTGTTGAGCGATTTTATTAGTATCGTTCTTTTAGTACAGAAATTAAAAGATAACATCGGTTATACTCGCCTTGATGAAAATTATTTTTTAAACTATATTATTTTGAATTATTTTTATATACTATTCAATGAAAACTGACAATGAGGATGTACTAAATGTTTTCTTAAAAATGAATAATCATTTGAGTAATAAAATCTAAAGTTTTACAAAAAAAATATTTCAAAACAACGTAATTATTACGACGAAACAACACAATAAAATTTTCCAGCGAAGCTATGTATATTTGTCATCCGTGCCATATTGCATCTCACCTATCAAACGAAATTCACTTCTTCCACATCTCGCCTCTAAACCTCTCAAAACACATATTAAAAGCTCTAATACATCTCCCGTACCTTATTTCGAAACTCGGAGTAAAAAGCCAACAACCTAGATCATCCTACATCATTATCCCGTAACCTTTCTCTCCACATCCACCTCTGTAATCGTTTCACCCTGTCCCTCCAAATTTCACTCGTTCTCCTATGTAGGTTAACGGCTCGCCCGATGAACCAATAGATGTCGGCAAATAATAAAAGCGTCGGTCCTAAATCAGCCGTCGCCGGACCGTCTCCTCTTACTATATAAACGTATACGTATGTATGTGTGTGTGCGCGCGAGCGCTTCGTAAAAATAACACACGCTGAGAGTGGGAGATAGAGAACCAGCCAGTATATATGCCGATTAAGTTTTTCCGACACGGTAGACACCCTGGCGATGAAGAGATGGGAGGCAGAGGAGAAGGGGAACGTGAGATGCTGTTGGCCGTCACCTCTCTTATATATACTATCCCTCGTGCGCACGAGCAGAGAGTATAATATACACTTGTTTTTGCGACGATGCGAGAGATTGGGGTCTACTTTGACGAATTAATGAGAAGGAGTGGCGGAATGGATTGTTAACGTTTCGTTCAATGCTGAGGATCTGGGCGGTCGTCGTGTATTATTAGTTGAACACTGAGTTTCAGGAATTTCTATATCACGATTTGCGATTGGTTTAAATAACATTTTATATGGTATAATATTTGGTTTTATAAAAAATAATACTTACATTGGTGAATTTAAAAATTAGCTGCTATAGTCGTGATAAATGATCTCGTAAATGTTTTTTTATGTTTGAAATAGCCAGTCAATCATTTTTTTATTTTTTTTTGTTCAAATATGGGACGTTTTCTAAGAATAAGTATACAAGAATATTGAATTTTTCCCACTTCTAGGGTAAAAAATTAAAAGGATAAAAAATGACAGCTCTTATATATGGATTTAACAAGTCATTTCCGAAAATGAATTATGATTCGTCATATTGGAACGGCTATTTTCAGATATGTAATTCTGACATCAGATTCTCAATAATAGAGATACCGAATATCTATATGTGTATCTTACTTGACACAATTCAATTTATATATTTATAGGATTCATATTCACTCGTTTATCGATTTATTGAAATATCAATTAACGAGGGCAGGTGGAAAATTTTCTGTAAAAAATGTGTAATAAATCGCAAAGGTATCTTCATGTTTCACGTGTCAAACAATATCTTTCTTCCTTATACATAAATTCTCCACAACACTCAACATTTATTACAAACATTATTTTAACTATACCAATTGTGTTACGTTATAAAAATAAACCAGAATAAGCTTAACATCTCCAAATCACGCAATTCACCTGCACCGCGAATAGAACAAAATCGTGACTTGACATCTTTTATATATATATATCAACAACACTCGACGACCTATGCCCACAATTCCACAATCAATCACCACCTGATACATCCTACAGATTTCCACGAACCTCGTCGACTATTTAGCCACAGCGCTGTATACTCTATCATTACGTCTCGATAATTTCTCAGAACCTAGGTTCCCTCCCTATCGTTTTATCCATTTCAATCAAATTAACACCGACATTACGAAAGCATCTCTCTCTCTTTACCGATCCCTGCAAAACAATCTCTCGCCAAGAATAACAGTATACCCGACGTGTCACGCGACATGAAGAAAAAAGCTACTGCTATCGCGTGCAAATGTCAAAGAGCGATCCCACCCTCTTCCTCAATATACATTCACATATACGTGTATATATATACATATACATAACGTATATACGTATGTACGCACCACAGGGTAATCTTGCCAATTGAATTCGCGCCGTGTAATCCCGCGTCTATAACCGTGCTCACTCGTTCGCCCCCAAGGCGCTTGAACCCAATCGCTGGCGGCAATGTGAACGGCCTTTAAGGACGGTTGTCTCTCTCTCTCTTCTCGTTCGTTCGTTTGACGTCAGCAGACTAGTAGTAAAACGCGCTTCGGCTCACTAGCACACTACTAGAAATATATCGTTGCAGCGCAGCGCCAAGTGGTCTTCGCTCGGTCGTCTTCTTCTTCTCTTTCCTCGTCGTAGTCGTCGTTGGGCTTTAAATATTGCTGCTGTTGCTGCTGCTGCTACTGCAATATTTCTCTTCTCACTCTTTCTCTGACTTGGCCCCTACCTCCTCTCACGGGTCTAGGGTAGAGTGAGTGAGTGAGAAAGAGAGAGAGAGCGAGCTGATAGAAGTGGAACATTGTCCGTATGACGCGGCGTATAAATAGAGACGCGCGGTATGAAAATAGCCAGCGGGGGGCGTTGGACCGTAGGATCGATCGAGCCGAACGCTCGAGCAAGACCAAGAGCGCATCATCTATCTCTTTCTCTCTAGCTCGCTTACATGCAGCAGCAGCAACGACGTCGACGAAGGCGCGTCTTGTTGGGTGCGGGTAACGGATTTTCGCGTATATATACGTGTGTGGGTGAGGGTACAGTTACGAAGTGGAAATGAATATTTTAGATTTTCAATGCGAATTCATCTACGACTATATTCTATATACATTGAAATTGTAGTTTCGTTGAAAAGAAAATTAAAAGGATTCATTCCAAGAACATGCAGTCGATATTGGTTTTCAGAATAGACGATAAATAAGTATACTTCAGCAGGCAGAGAAGGATGTCTATATTGCAGAATAAATAACTATAACAGTTCGGTAGTGGAAATTGAAAAAATTTTATTACATTTTCTACTCTTCCTGGAAAAAACTGCTATATTCAATGTACTAACATTGTGTTAGAAATTGTTATTTCTCCTCTCGTAATATACAATGATCTACCAGTTTTAATATAAACTAAAAAAAAGCTCAAACAATATCCGTCCTCTTATCTCTTCTAACGACACTTCAAACGCATCAATAATGTTTTAAAAAACCAATATTAACCAACACACGACACATTTCGGTCGCGTACTATCCTCTTATACCTACCTCGTATATGTACATATATATACTCACACTGCGTCCACGTTTAGCGCTGGTCCATTTATCCGAAATACACTTGTTTGTTTCGCTCACCGGCAAGCTGCGCACATGTAACGCATGCATCATGAGAGAGCGAGCGCATCTCGCGCGACTTTGAGATGTATTTTGGAAGAGCGGTTCGCCTCTCCGTTAATTCGAGCTGCACGTTTTCGCTCCGGTCATCACGCACGCGCGAAGGTTATCAAGGTGTGTGTGTGTATGTATGTACTGATGCCGGAAGAACTTTCGGCGGAAATAACGAGAGGTTGTGTATTAATAGGTGGAAGTAGGTGTGGTTGTTGCATGTATATTGGAGGTGAGGTGAAGTATTATAAGGAGAGGATTATTTGTTGGCAAGAACGGTGCGATTGGTGTAGATGAAGTTTTAAAATTCTGGGTGATTATTGAGTGTATTGTTGTAAATGGTATAATTATAATAATTAAAGTGTAGTTGACGATTTACTTTAATACTCGAAAGTTTCGTTTGCAAAAATTTAACCTATTTTACTCTATTTTAATTGTTAAAATTTTTTAAATGATAGGATGAAATAACAGTTCACTTGTTCTCTCGGTATTATTATCCACTTCTTTGAATTTATTTCTGAGAAATAGTCGAGCGATTTCTGAGAAGAGAATTTTATGAGAAGACTACTAGGTGCGAAATAATAACGATGTGGCTATATTTGGTGATGGTCTTATGATATTATTCATTTTAAATGTACCTAATCTGAAAATATATTTCAGCTGATATATAAGTACGAATGTTACAAGAGTAATATTCCATTTTGAAATCTGAAAATCTCGTAATAACTTTAAATCCAGATAGGAACCAAAATTATATATGAATATGAAGAGATGAGAATAAAAATAACTTATAACTGTTTAAATTTTGTAGAGACATAAATGTCTGAAGTGGTTTATTATTCATTTGTAGAGTAATTTTTAGATTAGGTTTGATTTTTATTTTTTGAATGAACATTTTGGGCTTTAATTGCAGCCAAAGAATCTATTGTACATGTCAACCGGTAATCTGTAATTTTTATCTGCGTCCTTCCATTCGTATATTTCATGACACTTCGTTGCGGCCTCCTTTGAATTCACAGTAAATTTATTTGGTTTGCAGTTTTTCGTAATATATATGTATGAGTGAAATATAACCCGTGTCAAAATTTGCCTACTGTTGAATGATTAGGCAATTTATGAAAAAGTCCGTGTACATGTACTTGCATTTATTTATAAACAAATGCATACCTCTTTTTATAAAATGAAATGAAATGGATATGAATAATTCAGATGAAAATGTTAACATAATGCAATACAAAATATCTTTTTCACGCTTTTCGTTTTAATTTTTAATAAAAAAAGGCCACTCTATTTATCCGTGAGAAACTTTTAATCTTAACGCAATCGTCTGAATTATACAAAGTCACATTTCATTGTTCGTTATTACTGTATCTTCACAAATGCAGTAAAGAACTATGATTAACGAGGAAAAGTTCTTTCCGGATTACTTTCATGCATAATAATTCGTTCTCATCTCAGAAAAAGCCAGGAGTAGAATTCTTCTTTTTAAAAACTTTCTTAGTATTTGTTTCAAAGCTTTGGCTCAAGAGTTTAATAATTTCTCATCTCGTTGTTGTTGCAGATTAAAATTAAGCACAGTTATATGATGTGATAAGTACATGTCTTAATTGAACATTGAATATAAAGAGCTTAATATATGTGCAGTCAATTTTGTTTTTCAAAAATTCATGCTATTTGATTTTGTTATTTAACTTTGAATTGACTCATCAATGCCGAATTAAATGTCGCCGTATCCTCTAAAACTTTTCTTAAAATACAAAACATCTTACGATATCAGGTTTTAAAAATCTTTCCGTTGCACAAACCACGAATCCTTTAAAGCATGCGTGAATCACCGTAATAAAAAGAATTTTTTATTATCATCTTTTGTAGACTTTTAGTGAATACAAAAATAGTCATTGTCATCAGTTTAAATACAATGTATTTGTTTTTTTTTTACATTTATTTTAAGCTGTTTAAAACGCACTTTCATCCGGTTCGTTATAAATTACAATATGAGTTTGAAAAATAATGATTGCCATACATCCATTGCACGTTTTATATAAACTTTGCAAAAAATTAATCAATGAGATGTTATATTTATACTATGTAACAAATGATTTTTTATAATTTTTCAAATAAAAATATGAACATTAATCTTTTTAAAAATAAAAGATATTATTTTTCATGTAATAAATATTTTGACTTTTTCATCCAAAACATGCTAATACCGAGAATTGGATTGCAGGTCGTTAAGATTTTTTTTTTTGCTTGTTCAATATTGTATTGTTTTTCAAAAACAGAACTTTCTCTAGAGATGAGCCATTTATAAATTTCATCAATTTTAGAAGATTATAAAGTTGATATTATTAGTAAGCATTAGTAAAAGGAAAATATTATATCATTATTCAGAGTAGCTAACTATTATACTGCATTTATACCGTTCCTGAAAATTTAAAAGCATTTGGGATATTATAAATACATTCATTGTTAACATTTATTACACTTTGCATATTCTAATGAAAACAACGTTGTATCAGTAAATTCTATTTTCCATATAGTTTGTCAGCAATCAATCTTTACTTAAGCCCCAAATATATTGCAATCCATTCATCTTATTGTTTTTACTATAGACTCTGAAGTCATTGTTTTTTATACAAACTCTCCGAATCTTTTTTAAGCTTGAAGAAAGTTTATTGGTCACTTCCTTTACAATACATCTTATAAAATTTATTTATCAGCATAAAAAGATCTTACTTTCAACCGTTGCTATATTTATATCAATTTTCCCAACCATCAACATTATTTCAATTGTTACAAAATCAACCTGACAACCCCCAATTCATTTAAGCTCCTCGCAAAAACTTCTCGACTCACTCGTGCCCCATTAACTTTTCTCCCAAAAAAAGTCAATTCTCTTCGTCCGAGACAGGATTTCTCCCATCCAAGAGAAAATACGTAGAAAAAAAATTGGTCCACCGGTAGCACATCAATTTCTTCTTTCCTTAAAATTAATCGCACGTCGTTGTTTATCCAGACCTCGAGTATTATATGGTATAGCACGGGAGCTTTTCTGCGTAAAGAAGATCTCGCAGCTGCACGCACATTGCCGCTTGGGATTACGGCGAGTATATATACTGCTGTCGTATAGCTTATACTCTATATGTTGTTTCGCAAATTGTTCGAAGAGTTACGATCGGATTTTATTAAGCCATCTAATTAAATCAATACGCATTGGCATAATACCCCCAAGCTTTATCCACGTAACACGCGTTTCCTGGAGGCGGATTGTGTGTATGTGGTTCGAGTCAGTTTTTCTGTCTTTTTTATTCCTGTACTTTTGAGCCTTTTGTGTAATGGTAGTTAGAATCGATAACAAGGATTATTTCGTGATGTAACGCAAATTGTCCAGTTATCGTAGGATTATTCCAAGCGTTCGAATTAAAGTCATACAGTGCTGGGTGATGTTATCATTCCAAATACGAATCAGCGGTATTATGAAATGTGACGGTTTGAAAGTCAGGTTATTAGCCGTTTGGTATATTATATGAAAGTACGTATAATATTATCTTAACTATTCGAGCTTTGTTTCGAAATACGAAGGAAAATATTGTGTTTAATCGAAACCAAAGGCACTTTTTCACGACGTATTTCAACTTTTCTATACCTCCTTACAGTGTACAAGAACAAGACCATTCACCTTGCCCTCGACAGTCACTTTATCTGTTTACTCCGCAGCCGAAAACGCGCAAATATCACGATCAGAGCTATATAAAAGCTTTCGATGTCTCTCTCCCTCCTTCGCTCTCTCTAATAGTCCCCACTTTTTACTGTCTGCGTTCCATACACGCGCATTATCGCTCCCTCCTTGTCCTTATAGCATCTTTTTGCGCATTGTTTTAGCGTGCGTGCGTATAACGTCGTCGTTGTGACGGTCAGTGTGGCATCTGAAAACCTTGAGCTAGTCACGTAGGCCCTCCCCCCAGGCGTCCCGTCATTATTTACTTGGATTGCGTGTATTTATTTGCGAATAGAGAATATATTCGCGTGCCTGGTGTTGGTATTTACATGTGTTTACATGACAGAGCAAACTAAATGTTTGGATTTTACAATATATATATACGTGATATTTGGCGAAAAATTTGTTTTTGAGTAACTTACACTGGCGTTTAGTTTGTTGAGAAAAATCAATGTTTTACAACAGGACGCAGCGATTGATTCGTCGACTTGTAAAATTTTTTAAATTAGTAAAAGTCGTTAGTAATTATATTATTTGTGATTTTTATAAAAAAAAAAACTTCTTTATTTCGTTATATATGATAAGCAATTTTGAAATTTTTTACAAAATTTTCAAACGTTCTTTTAAAATCTGACATTCGCAAGCTTGACAATTATTTACAATTACATTGAAGCGTATATACTATACCAACATCTTAAACCAACTTTCCTTATAAATACAAAAAAAAAACATAATACTCGATCGTTACGTGAAATCACTGTTACACAATAACAATTATAACTTATCCATTTTCATCGAAGCTACGTGACTTATCCGCATCCTAATCAAGAAACCCAATCCTTCCAAGAACCACATCAACTCTCGCACCTCATCACCCTTCTCCTTATCTCCCGCGATCGCAAACAATTTTCCTCCAATACGAAATAAAGCACGATTCATGTATCGCGCGCGATACATCTCGTCCTCGTGCCGACAAAGCGCAAACACGCCCGTCTAATCTCACTTCTCTCTCTCTCTCTCTCTCTCTCTCTCTCAGGCGGATCCACCTCCTCTCTTCTTACACGAGACGCTAACAATAACTCGCGCCGTCCCGGAATAACCGACCGCCGCCTCGAAATATCCCACAGCCTGCACTAATGAAACGCACATCTCACGGAGGTCGTGCGTGCACGTGAATTTTCGCCCGCAAGCGTCGCGCTGGCTGCTGTCCCGGCTCTTGACTTCTACTTCTCTCTCTCTCTCTCTCTTTTGATCATCTTTTCTTTTTTATTTTAAATCTTGAAATGACGTGGTTTGAAATCACGATATGGAGGGGATACTTTTGATCGTGTCGAGGTGGCGGAGAAGGAAGAACAATGGGACGACGGTTTTAGGCGAGCGTGTACACACCCACCAGCTTATTTGGACGTACGTGCCTGCGACGATTGTTTGAATTCGCTTGGTGAAATATGCGCGTGCACGTGTGTGTGTGTATGTGCGAAAGAGAGTGCGGAGAGGAGTTTTTCTTCATTGTTTGGTCGTATATGAATGAGTTTTCGGAAAATGACGACGTTACCGTTGTCACGTATTTTCGGCGCGCGAAGCTGCGGTGGAGAAAAAAGATTGTACTATTGTAATTTTTTACTAGTTTTTAAGGTGGGATGTAAAAGTTTATATATAGATATTTGGATAATAATTAGAGGTGAAAGTATTGCAGTGAAAAAATTTGAATGTTCAACTGTCTACAAAAATCTACTTTAAATGCATACAACAGAGAGCGAGACTTTGAAAATGTGTCATTAGCAGTAACCTCAAAATCATTTTACCAAGAAATATTTACGGAAGACTCATTCATAGATAGCCTTTTTTCTCGATAATCTCTGTCGCGCCAAAAGTTATATATTCAAACGAACTCGTTTTCCAATGAACCGAAAGATTTGTGTATTTCTCGTTGCCAATATTAGCAATTTTTTTTTCTTTTTTCCTCCTCGTAAAACTCTGCATTGTCGCGGGTATACCAAGCGCCGTAAACAAAATAGCAAGGTGCAAACCTAAATATTTTGCAGGGTGGCTGCTAAAAATAACTCAAAATATTGTTTTATTTCGAGCCCCCGTGTGAATTGTATACGTAAATAAATGTACGTGGTTTGCGATGGTATATAGTACAGTGGTAAAGAATGGTTTTAAATATAAGCCTCTCGAATATACGGACAGCAGCGTCGGCAAAAAAGAAAAAGTTTTCTGCGCATCGTCGTGCGCTTCGTGTACGCGCAACTTTCGAGGTAAAATATTTCCACGGTTAAAAACGGACTAATTGTGTATTGAAGCTTCAAACTTGGCCTTAATAACCGTCTTGCCCGCAAACATCATGCAGGCTTACTTATATTTACAAGTATAACTAATGCGTATTTGACGCTTCTAAGTATCCATTCGGTGGGATGGAAATGTACAATAATAACGTTCAGTCACTTTGATCAATCATTTCAACACCAAAAACATCTACGAACACATTATTTTCAAAATTGTTAACTCGGGTTCGTACTATTATATATTCGAATTTGAATATTTCTACAATATATTCTTATCGAAACATTTACATCGAATTATAATTCCATGACAAAATAATTTTAATGACCCTTTTTCACGTCTGACTGTAGTTAACCTATATCTACTTACATTATTCATCGAATTTATCAGAATTTACTTGAATTCTAACTTATGCTTTATATACACCAATTCTCTCTAACATTTACTTATCTTTGTCACACGTGAAACATCATCATTCCCAGAACAGAGATGAACCCGCAGAAATTTCTAGTACACCCTCTCTCTTCTAGAGAAGAGCCTCAATCATCGCAAATACACAGACACGCATACACATAGGGACAAAAACAAGAGCCTCTATACTTACGCATTTCGCGAAACAAAAATAATTCACGCAAAAAGTCACGCCGCGCGAGCTTACAAAGCATTTAACGATAAATTTCACATTTAACGCCAAGACCTTTCAGTCGCATCGATAAATAAATCAAGTCGTGTGTGGGCCTGTTTAATTTAGTCAGCGAGTTTTCAAGTATTACAAATCGCAAGAAAATTCATTCTCTAGGATTATAGTCAATCGATTTCGGAGAAGTTGAAGACGATGAGCGAGAAATGTGTATGTATGCACGTGCGACTGTTATCTCCACGTGCGAGAAAGAAAGAGGGTGTAGGAATATAACGAGAGACAAGAGCGAAGAAGAACAAGAAGAATAATACACGCCACGTGCGTTCACACGCGCGGCCACTCGGCTGTGAAAACGTCGTCAGGAGTTTCGACGGCTTAATGCGACTGTTCGCACTTCGGTTATCTTGGGAAGAGAGAAGAGATGAGGATTTGATGATTCGCAAGGGAGACTTTTTACGACGGGGATTCTTGAGTGATTTGCTCGCGCGTGAACCGCAGAACGTGCGAAGGATTCATTTAAATATTCATTGAGAAATGTTTTTCCATTTACTGTTATAATTTTGCGTTTATTAATGAGTCAGATCGTATGTATAATAATAAGAAGTATTTAGTTTATATAACCTTTATTTATACGATATTATATACGAATAATCTAGAATAAATATAACGCGCTGAATATACTGAAATTCGTGGTTTTAGTTTGTAAATCAAAATTCACAAATATCACCGTTACTAAATTTACACTCTGACCGAGCACTTTCAACGCGATAGTAAATATATACTAAATTTATCATGAAATCGCAAATCACTTTTTCACGTAACGAGCGGCCGTAAAGCGGACAAATAAATATCCCAATATTTCACGAAACGAGAGCTTGTCAATAAAATTAAAACAAAATCCATTCATTCATACATGTGCCACTAAGTTTATATACCTCTTCACATCCACGCGTACGTCGAGCGCACGCGTCTATACCCTCTTACTTTTATTTTCCCTCACGTCCCTCACCTTCCTACCATTTTTCTCGCTTTCTATCTCTCTTTCACACTGTCCCGCGTGTTTGCTTCCGCTCACCTTTCTTCTTTCCGACGAGTGCGAAGGAAAAAAAAAGTCGGCATGAGACACATTTCTCTCTCTCTCTCTCTCTCTCTCTCGAGATCGCACGACAGCTTCTTCCTTTTCTCCGCTCCTCTTGGAATTTTACAGCCAGAAAAAGAAAAGAGAAAGAAAGACGTTCCGGAAATGTACCGTAAGAGACTT
Source organism: Torymus tubicola (assembly GCA_035583055.1). Classification (NCBI taxonomy): domain Eukaryota; kingdom Metazoa; phylum Arthropoda; class Insecta; order Hymenoptera; family Torymidae; genus Torymus; species Torymus tubicola. The sequence goes on from JAWWEQ010049471.1 coordinate 12,598, forward strand.
GTACCTTTATCTTTCTCTTAGAAAGGAAGACAGAGCCGCCAAGGTGTCTTTCGCTTAAAAGCTTTCGCGCTCGCGTTGTCGCCGTCGCTGAGCGCACGCAAATATATAAATATACGCGGAGAAATGATTTTCCCAGTATAAGCGTATTATGTGTACAAGCGTGGCTTCTTCGAATGGGCTTTACGTCCGCTCTGCGCCTGTCTCTGGAAAAATGATGCGTTTTGATGCGAGCTTTTTGCGGGGATTCGACGAAAGACGAGAGACTAATGGAGCGCAGTTAAAATGGATGCTGAGAAATGTATACGAAAATTAACGAAATACTGTCTGTATACGTTAACGCGATGAGTGCCTTTCACTTTTTTTTTGTATATTTATGTAATTTTATTTGAAAACTGTTTGATAATGTGGTTTGCTTTCTCGACAGAGTTGATAAAACTGAAATATTGTGATGGTATTTTCTGTAAAAAAATGTCCCATCTAATCAGATTCCCGGTAATCGCAAGATTTTTCGAGTCTCTCTTTTCTTGTTTACAGTTTTCTGACGTCGTGCTAGCTTTATCAAGAATAGAAGACAGGATTATTATTTTTATTTCTTAATTTTAGCCAAATATTATAAGTAATGTACGTTTAAAAATATTACTATTTATAGTTCTAGATATTAACAGTATAAAGTAAAAATAACATGTGCAAAATGAACTTTTACCTTACACGGAGAGAAACAATATAATAAATGTAAATATAATTTGTAATAAAAATTACTATATTGTATAGGAAAAGTGGGACATATTCAAATTATGGAGAGTTTTATTA
>JAWWEQ010049472.1:0-85167 GCA_035583055.1 Torymus tubicola
CCCCCCCCCCCCCCCCCCCAGAGAGGTAGAGGTATATTGTTACAGGAAAAGTGGTTTAAGGAAAAGAGAAAAGGTTACGTTTGTTTTTTAGGGTGGTTAAAGGGTATGCGTGGTTGCAGAATTTAAGAATAGACGGGTAATTGGTTGAATGTGTTTTGTGTAGTTGGGAGCATCGCTGATGGTTTTCTAAAAACTATGCGAAAATGAATATATGATCAAAATATTTCACGAGGTATACTGCGAATTTTTAAAGAATATGATTATTTAGTGAAAATGTAATAAAATATTTTTGTTGAAAAAATGAATTTACGTTTATAACGAAACAAAACCGAGCGATTGAATGCTAAGGACTATCAGAAAGAAAAAGTAGAACTATGCTGAGCATCAAGGTAATAAATGCAATTTATTCTTTGTCGCGCAGGATCAATAAAACACTTTTTCTCTCGTCTCTCTCTCTCTCTCTCTCTCGTTCATTTATTTCTTTTTGCCACCAAAAGTAGTAAAACGAATACCCATTCGAATTGTGATCGTTGATCTGTTCTCCGCGCAATTGCGGAATCCAGTTTTTTTCCCCCACAGCGAGAGTTACGAGTGCTCGCTCGTTTTCTTCCTTTTTTTTCGTTGTTACTCTCCGACGCTTATGGCAATATTGATTTTCGTTCTAGAATTCAATCTGCTTTTTGCAAAAGTTTTTCTGAATTAAGTGACTTTTTGCGTTCTCGGAATGATTTGCTTCAAACCGAAAATTTATGGCTCTTGAGTGATATATAATAGCATTGTTATCATTTGTCGAAATCTAGAAATATTAGATTAAAGATCAGCATATCATAACGCGAAAATAACTTTAATTTTATTAGCAATATAATAATATGCATTTATTAAGAATAATTAAATTAATTCCCATTAAAATGCACAAAATTCAATATAAATTAATGTAAAGTACACGGTGAAGTTAATTTAATAAATTATTCATTTTTAAAAAATGTTATCAACAACATGGCTCATATTCTGTAAACATATTTCACGATGCAAATGGGTAATGATTGAAATATCGAATGACGAAGATAAATTTCTTCGTTCATCGGCTAAAAACTACCTGAAAACGCCTTTTCTGAAAGGTCGAGGCGATAGGATGATGTAATGACGGGCTATTAGCTGGATCGACTTTCCTCCCGAGGTCACGGGATACCGGAGATTGCGAAATAATAGCTGGGCCGCGTGTATGTACACATTATTCAGGATTCACCGGCAGTAGTAACGCTCCTCTTATATCAGGCGCTATTTTTATTCCTTGCTTTTATTCATTTATTCAAATGACAATAATTGCACGGTTCAAGAGTATGTTCTTAATGATTTTTAGTAAATAAAATGGCTGCTATTTTCAATTTTTTAATGCATTTTCATTTTAAAAATTAATAATGGAAATTTGTTTCAAAATCTGCAGAAAATTTATTCCAGGAAAGATTGTTTATTATGAATTTGATATTTTTGAATGAATAATAATGTTTAAATTGCATTGCTTGAAACGATATATCATAATGCAATATACAATTTTCAAAATTATACTATAAAATTGTATTATAGTTAAAATGACATAACAGTGATATATGAACTTATCAAATTTTTCAAAAAACTTACGATATCAAGTATCCAATCATTCTCTTTAGGAATGCCAATCGATACTCACCTGAAACATAAAGAAAAGCTCTCATATAAAATCTGCCGATTTCCACAAACTTATTTTCAAATCCGTTTCTTCATAAACAAAATAAGCATTTATCACTTCAAACAACAGTTCGATTTCTATTACCAACTCTATATGCTATCGTCACCACAAATCAAACGTTCGCTCGGTTGTGCCGTACACGACGCGCTATCGCAAAAATTTATGGCCCGCGGGACTTGATTTCCTCGCGGCGCGAAAAAATAGCCTGTGGCAGGGCAAAATAATCGAAGATAAATAAAGCCAGAAGAGAGAACGAGAAAGAGAGTATACGATGGACTCTGCAAGCGAGCGATTGTGCACAGTCGCATTGGACAAATACAGGGGAGAAATGGAAGGAGGAGAGTGGAATATTTCAGGAATGTTTCAGTTATTTACACAATTACCGAGACGATTCGCGGGATACGATTGAACGGCTGGGAGATGAAATAAGAGAGAAGAAATGAGGGTAGGAAATAAGACGTTTGTTTTGGTCGTGAAAAATGGCTTCTTTTACGAAGTTTTTTTTTTTATATACGGAGAATGCGGATGTATTGTTGGGGTAGTTTATAGCTTTTTAAGTTTCGAGGGTTCGCTGGGTATGTATCGAACAAAAAAATGGACTTGCAATTTGTAATTTATGATTAAACCATATTTCACGGAAATGGCGTTCCGCGTCGATTTACGTAAAAAAATGTTCTAGCTTTTCAAAATTGTACATATATATATAGAGTAACAAAAGCTGTTCCACTTATTTACTCAACCGTGAACAATATACTTGCTGTTATTTGGGCTATAAAAAAAAGCAGCCAGAAAATTTCAAAAATCTGAGCACTTTGTATAGCCCAGCAGCCTCATAAATACCTATTCAGCGACCTTAAAAAAAAGAAAATTCAATTTACAACCAGGAACATCCATTTCAATCCCGGACTCGGAGAGGAAATTCACGAAAATCCTTCTTGCGCGTGGGTCCGAAACAAAAGATCCTCATCTCTCTCTCTCTCTCTCTCGCTCGTTCTCCTTGCCTCTACTAAGACTGATAGTTTTCATCGGGTCGCTTCATAAATCCTTAACCAAAATCCCATTGCGATAAAGGCGCGCGCGCGTGGGCTGGCGTTTATGCCTCCGGCGTAATACAAGCACGAGCTTACTTGGATTCCGTAGGTCAGAGAGAGAGAGAGAGAGAGAGAGATCTATTTCCGCGATTTTTCGGTGATCGATGGCTACACGCCTGTGCGCGTGCATGCGAGCGAATGAGCAATTTCGCAAGGGTATATATATATATGTATGGGTCGTATATTTTTCCTCGAGCGATCGGGTTAATAAACGGTGAATTTTTCGGATATGGAGAGCTGGGTTGCTATGATGATGGGGTATTTTCTCGAGAAGAGGGCGCGAGAAAGTGAGGTGGGAAGTAAGAGTTGAGGAAAAAGTAGGGTAAGTGGTGTTGAGATGATACGGTGCTACGGTTATATGGGTGATTCTGACGTGTGAATATGTGGAAATCGATTTTTATTTCTAAGTGTTAGAAGCTTCTGTTTTTATGCGAAAGCATAAATAAATGTTTGTGAAAATTTCAATATCGCTTTTTCAATTAGATCACTTGTATGAAATTTGAAAATAATAACTTTAGCGTCGGGACAAAACGTTAATTAAAATGCAAACAGGCTTTTTATTACATTTTTCAATGTTGAGTATGAATATTTGACATTTATTTGAACAATGTAAAATCAATTTCATGTTAATAACGTACCCGATGATGGATTCACAATGGAATATCTGCTATTATTAGCCGATTCATTAATACATGATTGTTTACTAATTCCATAGCAATATGCAAAACTCGATAATAATTGCAGTTTGTAGCCACGCTTTTGTTCAAATACTGGTCTAAATAATCGGTCATCAACGTCAACAATAAACAGAAATTTTTAATAGTTCTTTAATAAATTTATTAAAGAACTATTAAAAATTTCTGTTTATTAAAATTAAAAACGTTAATTCTATTTCTATAGATATCGATACAATTAAACCTAACAACCAGCAACTGAGAAAAGAAAACACTCAAACTATCCCAATACGTTACAGGAAAACGATAAACCATGTCTAACTTTATTTCGTACAACTGACGCTACGTGTCTTATCAGTCGAAATCGAACATTTTACGAAAATTTAATCATTTTCTCTTTCCATCTACTCAATTAAATACCACCTATACCCATCTACATTGCCTCGTCCTCTCTACCCATATCATCCCGATCAAATCCCACCGATCCACTTTCCGATGTAGCGTTCAAATCACCCTACCCCCATTGCCCGCAGCACCAAAATCCCCAAACGCGCTATATCGATCTATATATACACACACACATACACATATAGAAGAAGATGAGAGGGGAAAGAGGAATCCTGCGAAAATCGGTCAGCCTCTGGAAAAACCCCTTTCCACCCGGGGATTTCGGCATTCGACGCGGCGCGTTCGCGAGCGCGCAACCTCGGAAAAGACGCGGCGACGTGACTTAATTGAGCGGCCGCCGAGTGTTGGCTACCAGCCAAGTGCGGCACTGCGGATGTTCCATCCCTTCCCCATTTCTCTCTCTTTCTCTCTCTCTTTCTGCTAGAACCGGGTTGGGATGCGTTTTTTGGCGCAAGCACGCGTTTTCGTTCGCGAGTGCACCTGCTGTCTGACTGGCTATGTGAGCTGCGGAGGACGATTGCAGGTGTGAAGGGAAAAAATAGGGAACCGATGAGGAGTGGATGTCGAGTAAAGTTTTCTAGAGTAAGTATTATTGATTTTCGGTGGCGTTAATTAGTTATTTCATTATCTGCGGGATGTGGTTGAAGTGAATTGGTTATACACTATAATTGCATTATTTACTTGTATGATTTTTTCAATTGCTAGACAACATGAATTATATTGATGTATAAAAAATTAACGAAGAGAATTGAAAAATTAACTTTTGCGATTTAGCGTTTGATTATCATCAGGTTCAGTCGTTAATCACTATAATTAAGCACTTATGAATAATTCACAGGCAATCAGGAGATATATAATAATTAGTAGGCAAAATGCTAATTATATAGTCCGTATTTAGCAGCAGTTAAATGTATTGTACGAACCGCGAATACTCTTTCTGGAATTTAGGCTACGTTAAATTATGCGTAGCCCAATTAAAGTAATTTCATGTTAATTATTGTACACAACTAAATTAATTTTAATTGCGAACTTTAATATATTACTGTAATATTTTCTACTATAAAGAATCATTTTGATAGTATTTATATGTAATTTGTAGAAATGATATATGTATTATTAATATAGAATTTTCAAATGATTTTATATTTTCTACATGATTTCTGTTAATTACTGGTTATCGATTTACTATTATTAATACGTTCATTTATTAATAGGATTCATTGTAAATAACAGTGATGCATATCATTAAATATGAACAATAAATAGGCGGTAAAAATTATTTTTTAAAATAAACTACATAGCTAATGTAACCAAGATAATTTTCTGATATTATATCTCTAACGTAAAAAATATAACGTTAATATCTACGTCCTTTTTCCTGCAGTTAAAAGTATTTATCATACTTCAAAACGTAAAACTACACGAAAAAATAACCAATTTAAACTTTCCGGCCAACTCCAATTACACACGAGTTTTTTTCGCTCAACCCTCATTAAATCACAAACTTTCGTGAAACTTTTTCGCATTCCTACACGTATGCCAACCAAACAAATTACACTTTACCTGCCGCACGCAGATTCTTCTTATTCTGCGCAGCTCGCGCTTATCGACTCAGTCTCTCTCTCTCTCTCTCTCTCTCTTTTCTTGAACGACGCACGCGAGATTTACCGCGTCGGAAAATTGCTCTGGCGCCAGAGATATTGTGCTACTCGATACTACAGAGTGGCTCGCGCACACACATACACAGCTGCTGCTGCTGCTGCTGCTACAGTGCAACGGATAAAAAGGTCGAAAAATGGAGGTTAAGTCGATCGGGCTTTTTCGGACGGAAAAGTTCAATTTCGTCGAATTAGATTTACGACGGAGGAGGAGAAGGAGAATAAGCATTTTTCGGTATTTAAGAAAATTTCTTCGGCTATGCAGGATTTGCTCGAGTGAGGGATTTCTCAAAGTCTCGGTCGATGATTGTTCGGTACCACATGGGTCAGGATTCAGTCGAGTTGTCTCCAAGATTGGAAAGTCTTTCGGTTGAATTAATAAGTGAATGGAAGAGAATTTCAAGAAATAGAATCCCTGGATTAGAGTCAATTTTTATGAACAAGATGCAGACTGCCACGCATTTATATTCATCAAATGTTTTATTTATTTATCAGCAAAATTTATATTTATAGCAGGTATGGCAAGAATAAAGTTTGAATCGACACGGTTAAAATGAAGATTACAGCCAATCGTGATAACAGTAATAGTAGAGAACAATTTCATACGAAACTGACAGTTTGACAATATCAGTTCCCGTCGTTTCATTACTACTATCTATTGCTACAAAAATAAAATGTTCGTTATTGGAATGTTCTAAAAATATTCTCCAATCTGGATCCTCGGAGACAAAAATATAACTGTCAGCAATTCATATAAACAATTCTATTTTTGAATATAGAAAAAAAAAATTTTTATTCTTTCAACTGATAAAATTAGAAATGGAAAGTATTTTATGTAATATTCATAAATAAAATATTCGGTTAATTATATTAACTAATGATTTCTTGCATGTTTTACATAACAAAATCTAAGCTCATAAACAATAAACGTAAAAAAAAAATTCAACGGCAATCTTTTCAAAGAAAACCTTTCTTCTATCAACAAAAATGGTCGAGCCATGTCCCCCGCACCCGTCGATATCGAATTCCCCATTCCCTTGTCGCGTTAAATGCACCGCGTGTGCGACTTCAATAACCCCTCAACTTCTTCTCTCTCTCTCTCTCTCTCTCTCTCTTTCACGGCGAAACCAAGAAACACACCCGTATCTCGCAGGCGCACACAGCGATCTCTCTCTCCCCTTCTTCTCTCCGATATCTGGCTTTGAAAGCAGAATAAATGGAGCTACGCGCGCCCGCGTCGGCGTAAAAAAGGCGAGTCCCGTCGTCGTCGTCGTCGCCGATTGAACCCACTTAGCCAGGGCCTTAAGAGCGTTCCGCGATTTTCAATTTTTCACTCGAGAGAGCATCGTGTACGCGCGCGCACGGCCGCGAGACGAGTGAAGCTGGTTTTTATATATTATATATATATAGAGTGAGGTAAGGAAAAAAGAGAGAGAGGCGTTATTTCGCGTACGTGCGAGCGAAGGAGAAAATGATTTTCATTTCGCTGAGCGGCGATGATTGCTCAGTGAGTTAGCGAGGCGAAGCAACGAAGAAGAGAGGTGCGCTGAGTGCGCAAGAGGTGAGAGGAGTAATTTATGGGGGGTAGTATGGATTTTTCGTCGTCGTCGAGGTTGGGATGTATGTACTTTTTTTCTTTTTGTTGAGGTGACTGGTTGATGTGGAGGAACTAATGTTTTGCAATTTTCAGAAGATGAATGTGCATTCTGATATTATATATAGTTATATAGTTTTTTCTATATTCTAATAAATCCATATATTATGCTTTTTAAATTTTTTATCCATCTTATAGAAAAGTCTTTATTCTTATACTCTTCCTCTTACTCTCACTAATACAAGGCAAACATCTCTCAAAGATCCGAAACAGAGCCGAAAACGCGAACCACAGCTTCGAGACGTCATCGGGTCGGCTAAGAGCCATGAGAGACTTCGTTCCACTTCTCCGATTTCAGGGCGCGCGTGAAACCGATCTCTCTCTCTCTCTCTCTCCTCACTGACCGTCCGTTGTATAGTATACGGATTTTCTTCTATACGAGGGACGATGGTAGCTTATCCGTCGTCTCTCGACGCGGCTGCCTGGAAAATCCAAGTCTTTCGCCGAGGTTTCGAAAAAGCGGATGGAGTTTCGTGTGTTATATTATAAAGTAAATATGTTACGGTATAGTATCAAAATATCATAGACTTTCGGTAATTTTTATAATATTTTCAACTTATACCACGCGTCGAGTTCTTCCGCTACATTCTTCGTCCTCTAATTTCCAATCGTTGCTTTGCTTCCAACCCTCTTCTTATCATGAGAGTACCACTGCACGGTGCTGCTAGCTCATAAACAGTATAACGCGCGCGTATCGCGTTTCCGCAGGACTGGAGGCGAGCGACTTACGTATAATATACCAGACGAGCACAGGTGACCCGACAAGCGGGATAGGATTATGAGCGGCGATTCGTCATTGTAGCCAAGTCTGTCCGCACGCCGATAACTTGGTCCTTGGGAGTAACGTGGATTTAAGTTAAAGGGTGCGACTGACTGGACGATCGTTGAGGGTTGTTTTGTCGAAGGGGTAGTGTAATTTTTTAGGTGGAGGGAGGGTTAAAAGGGGTTTTTTGGGGGTAGAGTGGGTGTGGGGTGTAAAGGTGAAGAGAAGAGATTAGCGTGGTGAATGGTATGGAAAAGATTGGTAGAAAGTTTGATAGTAAGTATATAACGTTAACTTTTTTATTGCAATATCCTTATGAGAAAAAGTAAAAACTTTTATGTTAGAAGTAAGACGAACGAATTTTTCATTAAAAAATATTTAATGATTTATTTTCTAACAATAGAGAAAGAATTATCCACTTAGAAATTCTATAATGAAATATTTAGGTTATCCAAATAAAATTGAATATCATATGGCATTTAGGTATACGCTTTCATAATAACTATAACTAACATGACAATACACAATTTGACATGCTTCTATCCTGAGAAATTTCTAAAAATAAAGATACTTTAGAGCTACACTAATTCCAAAATCTAATTTTGGAAAAAATTGAAAATGTCCACGAAATTCGAATAGCATTACGGCCAACTCGTCGACTGTGTTTGTCTTTGCATTATTTTAATTACGGCGTAATTACAATATTACTACCGAGCAACTTTATGAATATGCAGAAACAAGCGCGGGCGAAAGCACGATGACGATGCCGTAGTCGTCGACCAGCTTTATAGAATTAAACATTCTCATTGTTTACAAATTGGTTCATTGTTGGTGTGCACGCCTCGTTCGACAGCATCGCGTAACTATGACGTTAAACGGCCGACGCGTAGGTTTCATATTTGTATATATATTGGGATATCGTGAGAGTAAGTACGTGTAGGCGGTTTTTACGATCGAATGTTTTTTTTTATCATTCTTTTATTAAAATTGATGAATAATATGCCTGGTCGTATTTTAATTTAATCATCTTATTAGTATTTTAAAAAAATCTTATTTCACATTGTTAGCATTTTTCTATACAGTAATCTTTGTTTTTTTTCATTATATTCGAACAAAAGTATAAAATTCATTTGATAAATTGCAAGATAGTTAATAAAGGGCATAAAACTCATGCGGTTTTCGAATTATTTTCCACAGTGGAATTAAATTTCATTTATTTATATTCCTGTCAGAAATAATTTAAAAAAATATATATTTCATCTGGCTACCGGCTCCTGGCGGTTCATGAGAGCCTTTAATCCGTCAACAGTGTATGACACCATAAATTGAGAGGGCCACCACCACGCACACTGCGCGCTGCAACTGCATTTTAAAAAGTAAAAAATAATAAATTTTTCCACCTCCACAGCGAATGAATTTTTATTTATAAGATTTACCGTCTGCTGTCGTTAAAGGGAACGATAAACGAACCATTAACTGTGAATACGTTTATTTTCCTCACAGGCTACAGGCAAAAATATTATATCGCCCACTGCTGCACCCTCCCCTTGTCCCCCGAGCATTTTTATATTCCATGCGTATTTTATAAATTATACACGGAGCAAATAATATTTTTTATACTTTTTGAAAAATGATTACGCCTCGTGAATTCGGCATACATTTCCTCGTCGTGATAAAAGTTTCTTTTTTTTTCTCTTTTTCTCCAGCTCTCTCACAACGGCGCGCGCGCGCTTCTTTTTTCCTATACCACTGCCGAACGCGCGCTCTCGTTCAATAATTCATACGGTAATTCATTCGGGAGACGACGTTCGACGCTGGAAATCGACGTATTACGAATTCCTAGCGTGAAAGCGAGAAGCTGAGTACAGAGGAGGCCGAAAGGGAACTAATAAACGCGCGCGTGCGCCGCCACCGCCGCCGCCGCTGCAAGAGGAGAAAAGTATAAAAGATTGATTGTTACTTTCGCGCTGTGCGCGCTGAATTTCGATCGCGACGCGATTATTAATCGGAATTAGCAATGCGTAGTATTTTGTAGATTAAAAGGGAAAAAAAGGGAAAAAAGAATCGAGCTGTGGGTATTTAGGTACACGGTACTTTTATTATTATTTGGATAAGGTAATTTTGATAAAAAAATTTTTTGTCGATGGAATTACAACGAATTTTTTTGAAAATTCAATGATAAATAAAAGCTTTTTTGATGTGTTAAAGGGTATTAAATAATCAATATTTACGGGTTTTACATTCAAATACTTTATTACTTTGAGAGAGATTAATTTTTAAATAAATATATACGCATTGTGGAAAAAGCACATATTCACATATTTTGACACAATGCATATTTACATGAAAATTAATCCTCTGTAAAGGAATAATCATGTTTCTATATGGAATTATTGTATAATTGTTCGAATTAATGTTCTTTGACATGTCGTGTACGGGTACGTAATTATTACTGAAAAAAATCAAATTTATAAGCTGCTAATATCAAAATCTCTACATACAAATAGTTTATATGTAATTTATTATAAAATACTCTTTTTCGAACGTTTGAAACGTTCTTTTTCAACTAAAAATAACCCCGAAACCCCAACTTTCACGCGTTCAACTCTCGCTATTTCCCATCACATATATACTCTATGCGCTCCTAAAAGCAGGCTAAAATAATCCATTTACCGTCCGTTCGAAATTGCTTATGAGTGCAGGATTAAAAGCAGCGAGCTCGGGCGCGCGTAAGCGTTTTCGAAGGAACGCGTTGCAGCTTGTACACTACGTATACGTAAGGTCGATGTATGTATATATACATATATATGCAGTAGTGCAGTTTAGAGAGGCGCTAATTCATTGTAAATTTATACAATTAACCCTGCCGCCACCGTCGTCGTCGACGTCGTCGTGCGACGCGTCGTCCTCGTTTACTTCTCGAGTCCCTCGAGAGGTCGACTTGGAGTTGTATGTGTATATATGTACGTACGTACGTAGAAGCGGTGCGGTAGTACTGCTGCGCATGTAAATGCTTTTTGTTGTTCTGGTGCCTCACTGCAGGCTGTCTCTTGCTTTTTGAGTCGCGTGCGTGGGAGTGAGAGCTCGACTGGTGTGTATGTATACACGAGGTGCTGCCGAGGAGTGATAGTTTGTGGTTCGAGGGTAGAAGGGGGAAGGGGGGAGGGGTAAGGAATTTCGAAGGGGATTGTAAATTAATTTTGGATTTAGGGTATGCAAATCGTAGTTTGAAGGTCGTAGTTTAAACAAAAGCGCGGAAGAGTGGTTTTGAACTGTGAAGTTTATACACATCGTAGGTATAGAGTATATAGTTGTTATTTGCGCGATACGCTGTATTTCGTCTTGATTTTTACACTTTTCGCTGGGACATGTGATAATAATTAATGTATAAAAAATATATAAGTATAGAGAATTTGAAGAATTATCGTTTTAGCTATTAATAAAGCAAAAAATATCATTAGTCTTTACTTTAAAACTTTATGAGACGAAGAATTACTGGATTGAGTAGGGCAAATGAATTTGTTTAGGTCCTAAATTGTTATTCCTTTTTATGTATAATTTATTTTCTCATGTTCATAAAAATTCTACTTCATGAATCAGCCTATATTCAAAACAATCATAATGTCAAATATTTCAACAAATTTTCTCTCGAAACTTTCAAAACCCATCATCGACCAAAAATCCTAGCAACACACGTGGGATCCTGAATTCCCAGTTCTACTCTACATTTAAATCCCATTCTATCCTCTCCTCACTATACGATTCTCTCCTCCTCTTCTTCTTCTTCTTCTTCCTCCTACTATTCCCTAGCTCCGCAGCCTTAATTGGCTAAAACTCGAAGCTCGCATTGGCGCGCGTAGGAGAGAAAGCGGAACGAGAAAAGGCGAAGCTCGTTTCTACCCTCACACTCGCGACTCGACTTTTCGAAGTTTGTCGCCTCGTAATTGCACGAGCGTCGGAGATGCGCGAACCCCGGGACTTTTGGCTTGGCTTTTGCGGGCCAGGAGAGAGAGAGAGAGAGAGAGAGAGAGAGAGAGAGAGAGAGAGAGAGAGAGAGAGAGAGAGAGAGAGAGAGAGAGAGGGAGAAAGCGTGCAATTGTTTCGTTATAAGATCCTATCCTCAGTGAATGGAAGGGGTTACGGAGGAAGCGGTAGTGGCACAGTTCCAGAAGTACGTGACTGCAGCGCGCGAGGCGAGGGTGTTTTTGAAATTTCCCGCGACTTCGGCGCTAGATTCAAATGGATCGGTGGCGACGAGAGGTGAGGTAAATAAGATTCGGTCGCTCGTGGGAATACCAAATTGGAATTAGAAAATTCGGGACTTGTGTTCGACTTCGTGCTGAATACAGTTTGTCCAATGGGGAGTGAGGTGCCAGAAAGTTGGAAAGTGCTGATTCTTGGCGTTGACGACGTCATATCTTCCTTGTAGCTGTTATGATGTATTGTTTGCGCGTTGTGTATGTATATTAAGATGAGCGTGAAATACAGATTTTTAACTTAATTCAATGATCCTGACTAATGACTAATCAGTATAAATCGCTTGTGTATGTAATTATATCTGAAAATATATACAATACTAATTATATCTGAACGTTTACTTTCAACAATTTACAATACGACGTATACATAAAATACTCTCTTCAATTTTGCAACATAATACCAATACACCATAATTATTCCAATAACCTAACTACAACTACCATCTATTGACAATACTCTTTCTTGCGACATAAACCACTTTCTTCTCCATTCTTCCAGATTAAATTGAAATAATCCCCGTGAAAAGCTGTTCGAAAATGCTCCACCATCTTCCATATCCTTCTCCCCCATACACATACACGCACGCATACACCCTCGTACGCACCAACTTGGAATTCTGTCTACGTAGTTGTCGCGTAGACGACGACTACGACGACGACGTCGGCGGCGCTAAATTGCATCGCGGCGGATTATTAGAGTTTAGCCGGCGTAGTTGGCGTCGTTACCTCCGTTTCATTTGGCACTAAGGGCCGCCGTGTCACGCTCACTCCCCTCCCCTCCTCTATATCCGTACACAATATGCTCGGAGAAGTATCGCACAGCAGCGCTGGTGCGTATAGTACGTTTAAACGGCGTACGCGCGTAGAGGACGACGCTTGGTTTTAGTCGCGTCGAGTTTTAATATCTTCCCTTTATGGCGCTAATTGCGGACGATAAAAAGCGACGTGCGCGCATCGGAATTTTTCTTTTATTTTTGTCGGTTCCTTTCTCTCCTTTTTTCGGTTATTAAGGGGAGGATGATTTTATGGCCGCGTGGGGTGGCAGTGAGCGTGAGGCAAAATGAGTTTAATAAAGAAATAATGGACGGTGCCGTGTAAAAATGTATTAATTGGATGTGATAAAATTTAGAAACAATTGTTGCCGGAAATTTCGTAGAAATTGATTTTTTTTTACAAATTCGTATATGGGTGCAAGGTTTTAGTATAAGAGTAAATTTATACTTGTTCTGATTGATTAAAAGTAAAGAAAAGGCTTGTTTACAAGGAGAACGGCGATAAAATATACATACGAAAGCCACAATTCAATCAGAATTAAATCACACAAGATCTCGAGCAATTTGCATGCAATTATTTTGAATTCAAGATAAGCGAGTTTCGGAACTATGATTAAAATTGAGCGTGAACTTCGAAAAAGTTTAAATTAACTATCAAAGAGCTAATCCTCCTTACATATTTATCATGCTCAACTGAACTTTAGGTCCAAACTTTCCTTAAGATATCCTATAGGAAAACCACTCAACTGGAAACCTAAACCGTCTATATACATACATATAGTCATATATACATATATATACATATAGTTGCCGTTCGGTATTTGTGGGAGAAATCAAGCTTCTCTAAGATGTTTGATAAAGTGATTCTATTGGAAACGTGCAGAGGAGACTTTAATTTCTGTCATCGACTTTAGCCTACTTCGGTAACATGGATCGACAATAATATATACGTCACAGGCGAGTAATCAATAAATTCGATTGTATTGTATATTGCGTTACACGTTGTAAGAGAATTTTTGTAATACTTTTCCATTTGCCCATTATCAAAGTTTATTAATCTACAAATAGTCCATTACTTATATCCCCATAACCAGATCCCATTGAAGCTGAGTAATATCGACTGAACCGAGCGAGGGGAAAATTCAGAGAACGCAATCGATTAATACCGACAGTAGTCGCAAAGGTTTCTACATTAAGTTTCTCGGAACTCGCGCAGCAACTTTCCTATCCTCTTACAAGACACTTCATTCGGAATCCCCAAAAGTGGAATCAACTTCTTCATCTCTCTTTCTCTCTCTCTCTTTCTCTCTCTCTCCCTCTTCTATACACACTATTTTCCCACTACTGTCATTATTAACGCGTTTACGCTTCATCTGAGCCTTGGAATCTCCTTAGCTCTCGAGTGGCACGCATCCACCTCCCTATTGAATTATATCCGGCCATCGAGTATCGTCTTGATTTTCATCTTCACAAAGTGAGCTGTTCACACGTAGACAGTGGCTCTAAGTCCATTCCGCGTGAATCTTGTGATGTGTATACGTCGCGAATTACTCGCGCATCGTCGGACGATAGTGAACGTTTGACCTTATACCATCGTCTTGATATTCGTGTGTATAAAAGAATTTGTGTATCGGTATGCGGTATTTGAGGTTGCTTCTTATGTAGTCGTGCAGCGTGTAAATGTTTTAAAGGGTTTATATATAGTTTTTGACGTTATATTTTTCACAAGATATTTCATGAGTCGTTACTATTAATCATCACTAGAGCATAACGATGATCACGTCAATATTTACAACACAATATGCAATCATAATCATATGAGAAAAAAGAAAATAACGCTGTATTCGGCAATTCTCTCTGTATTATTCACTCGTTGATAATTTCCCTCTCTCATCTTAATTTCCCGCCGGCGAAGTCTCGAGATGACTAGGCCGAATTTATAGCTCAACACGGCCAATAAATCAATAAATAATTCCACTTCTAATTACGTCTATCTTCTCCTTCCTCTCTCTCCTTTACCATATAGCGTTTCAGACCGAATAAGAGCCGATTTTGGCAATTTCGCGAGGCAATTCTGCGGGCGACTATTATGCGGTTCGAACAATGCGATTAATGCCACTCCCGAGGATTTCGCCAATTTGGGCTTTGCGCAGAGGCTCTACTAACTTCTTGGCCTGCAGCATAACGCGAGTGAGCGCACGTCGATGCCAATTAATGGCTTTGCCTTTTCATCGGTTAGCGTTCCAGTAGAGAGAGGGAGAGAGAGAGGGAGAGCGAGAGAGAGAGAGAAAAGGTCTTTTTTTTTGTTGCTAGGAGAGATGCTGCGGTTGGTTGTCGTGGTTATAGGTTGTAGCGATTCGTCGATAGACCACGGAAAAAGGAATTTAGAGGGCGAATGGTTTTTCGATAGGATATTGGTAAATAATTTTCGGATATTGTTGGAGGGAAAGAATGGCGTGCTGGAGGTACGCGAAAGAAGATCGAATACGGAAATATTCGTTGATTCGGAAATACCTGAGTGTAATAAAATTATTGGACTTTTTCGTTTATCGTTATTATTAATTGTAGTAATGTTGCATTATTCTGAAGTTTCTGATAATAATTCTTTATTTATAAAAAGGTTTTATTTCCCACATTTATTCCCTACTAATTAGTTCTTACAAAATATTGGAACCTTACAATTTAAAACTCAACGTGGAAAAAGTTTCATTTGAAGAGAGAGAGAGAGAGAGAGCGAGAGAGAGAGAGAGAGGGAGAGAGAGAGTGAGTGATTAAAGTATGTCTCGAGTCCTTTGAACTGAAACTAATTCAAGAAATGGACGAATCTTTACTTTCAGTTGAATGCATTTGATTTTCAGTCCAATTACTTCGAACATCAATTTCCATGCGTTAAATGCCGCGTATTAAGCTTATTTCATACACTATACCGCGTTCAATTAAATTTCCCCCCTCTGTTAAGTTAAAACTTTTAACTTTCAACCCGCGGGTGACCCGCTTAAATAGATACTCATTTCTCCAGCAAGTCAATAAGCCTGGCTAAACATTGTAAAATTTTAGCACCTGTGGTATCATAAAGGTTATATACCACGACCGCTTGGAATTTCGCATACAATGCACGCGGATGTGTATATATATATATATAGTTACGCGTAGACGTAATCCGTATAGAAGAGGCGCGAATTCTCGGTGGACTTCCTTGATCAATGAATTAAGCCGGATTAAAATACGCTCGCACGCGCTCGCGGTGACGGCGACCGCCTCCAATTCGTTTTCGTATTAGTCGCGCGCACGCTATACTCTTTAAGCTCGCGGCGTTCCGCGACGACCCTAATCCGACTTAAAGGCCGGCGGACGCCTGCTCTGGCGATATCTCGTTCTATACTCCCGCTGACTGTGCTGCATGTATTTTAGGGTATGTCTATTTCTATGGGTACGAATGTTTTTGTTTAATTGTTATCTGATTTAGTTTAAAATAATATTCATTATCAAGTTCATTCTTTTGTTCATATTGAGAGTTTATAGTTGAAGTCGCTTTATTGAGATAATATTGTACGTGTTGAAATTGTTAATTACTATCATTTAAACAAAAATAATAACTGACTTTTTTTAGCTATTTTAGTGTGTTTCTTACTTAATTTTAAGATTAAGGAAAAGAAAGCAAAAGCAGTTCTTTATGGGCGTTTCATTCACAATCTGGAATATCTACCAAACAGTGACCTTAGCCAAATTCTTCTCTTTCTCTCTCCTCACCCTCACATCCAACTAAATAAATTCCCGGATTATCCGTCCGCCAAATACATACACCTACTACCCCAGACTTGCGCGTGACCACCAGCACAAACACACACACACACACACACACACATTCCCTTCGCGCAAATAGGATTCCGAGTCGAAAAGTTCTCGAGGGGTATAAATTTAGAAAAACCTGAGCGATTTCCCCTCTCCTTCTCTCCGCTCATTTCTCGACGAAAAGGAGAAAGAGAGAGAGAGAGAGAGAGAGAGAGAGAGTGGAAGGGAGACAGAGAAAACCCTGGGATTCGGGCTCGATGCCAAGCAAGCCAGCAGCGTCGCCTTTATCTCCTTCCTTTACAACCCTTTCGGCTGAGTGCGGACCGCAAGCAAGGAGAGGAAATCGGAGGATTGGCGCGGTACTGGCTGACTGGCTGTGTGCTGCGATATGGATTGGAAAGAGAAAGAGTGAGAGAGAGAAGGCGAAGGACGCGACATATGTGGATGTGCGGAGTTTGCATGAATTCTCATCGCCTTCTTGCCCAGCTCCTTTGTTCGTGTTTTGATGGAGAGTGTGGGGATATATATGGTCTTTTGGCTTTTTTTCTGGGGAGTTTAGGCGTTGAAGAAATATATGAGCTTTCGAGGGATGTAGTTCAGCTGAGTCGGTTGTTTCGTGGAGTTACCCTGGTAATGGAATTGTTATTCCAGGATATTTCATATAAAGCATATGCTGACAGTTCCTTTTTCGTTATAAATGTAGAGCAATGTATTTGTCATTTGAAAGTTTTTTCATATACTATATATTTTCATTGTATTGATCGGAATTCAATATGTAACAAATAAATTTATATAGGTACACTAGTTTGTTAAAGCCATTAACGCATTTAGTGAAAAAAAAAATCTATAACATCAATTATCGAGCCGAAACTAAAGAAGAAACGAAAGCACAGTTTCCTATTACCTCTTTTCCGTTAAAACACACCTCTTTTATATATATACGTTTCAAAACTTTACACGCTATATCGAAGCCACCGCACGCCAACTACTGAACTTTCCATCCAAATGTTATTCTTGGCGGGTCAAGCAGAAATCAGCTGGACAAGCGCGCGCGCGCGCACTGGTGAGTATAAGGCCGGGAGCTAAACGTGTATAGTGCCGCGCAACTAAAGGATCCTCGACGGACTGGAAAAAAAAGTTGTCGGACCGTTGCGGTGGAAAAAGACGAAGAGGCGAAAAGTTTCGGGCTCGTTCCAGTTTCCGTCGTTGCGAAAAAGTCGCGGCTTCGGGTATCCTCTCGGATTTATTTACGCGCGGCTGAAATGTATATACATATAGATATATATATATATATATATATATAGATAGAGGAAGTTTGTAATTTTCGATTGCTTCGTGTATTTAACAAGAACGAGACGGAATGACTAAATAAGTCTTTGTCAATTGCATTGTTCTTGTTCAAACAACAAACTGTTGTTTTTTTTTTATTTCTGGGTTTGTGAAAATACATGTTGTGAAAGTATAACGATCGATGTTGCAGTGAATCGTACCAGATATCCTAGATTCTTTATTTTTGATTTGTTTTTTAATTACTGATTTGCATAAAAGACACGTAAAGTACCTGTCTGTGCATATAGCTTTGTATGACCTAAAAATTTTCTACTAAATGAAGCTTTCATTATATCTCTATGAAATGTTGTAATTTTATCCAAGTTAATTATAGTTTAAAGTTTGAATATAATGTAACAATTTTTATCGATTCCCTACCGACTAATATTCATAGATTTCATTTACAAAAAGAGATTCTTATGGAGCACAACTCTACACAAAATATTCATCACCCACACCGCATTTCCACCCATCCATTTCCAAAATGCACTCGTTCTATAACCCAACTGCACACCCCCCAAGTACAACTCGAAATTCATCACTCCGTGAATCACACCAACGCTCGTCCCCTCAATTCTTCACCCACGTACCTCATCATCTAATCTCTCTCATGAATTCCTCGATGCACTCGTCATTCCTACCCCAAGGAAAAAGAATACCTCGGATTCCACGCGACATCCACATTATTGTCACCCTCGTGTGTGTGTATATGTATATATATAATATAGTGAACTAAGTGGAGACCGAGCGTCGCTATAGTGATTCCGGAGCTACGAACATATAACGAGTCATCGGTCAGCAATATATACCAGCGACTCGGAATGTTCTTAACGACGACAATAACTCGAGAAAGAGAGGAGAAGCGGATGCTTGACTCGCGGACAATGAAGAAGAGAGAGAAAGCTGCGATATAGGTCGACTATTCAAAACTTCATTCCCCGGCAGTGCTTTTCTTCTGTCCCATATGAGCTGCTATACGTACGGATGCATCTATGTATATATAGTTTACACGTATATATACGCGTCAACGCGAATGTATGCGTATATATATGAATATGTATGTAAGCGTGGGCTGTATACGCGGGCGCACGCATATACTCAAGCGGCTGTCTGTGCGAACGCTCGAGTGTGTATTCGTAAATCAACGGCATGTTTGCGCTGCGGGATCGGGAAATTATTCATACGTATACTAACAAAGCGTTTTTTTTCTCTCTCTCTCTTTCTCTTTCCAAATGTTTATGCGTATATAGGCAAGGGGGTTGGTCTGATCTGTCAGCGTGCAAATGATTCGAGTAATAGTGTGTATAAATCAAGAAGGTAATAGAATGTAATTATGTATATAGTTGCACATGATCTAATGGAATTGCATGCATTATGCATAGAGAAGGAGAGAGGGAGAGAGAGAGGAGACTCTGCCGCGTAGTTTGAGAAATGTCTTCG
Source organism: Torymus tubicola (assembly GCA_035583055.1). Lineage (NCBI taxonomy): Eukaryota > Metazoa > Arthropoda > Insecta > Hymenoptera > Torymidae > Torymus > Torymus tubicola. Next base: position 19,568 of record JAWWEQ010049472.1, read on the forward strand.
TATAATCGCGTCATCATGATGTGCATTAATGCGAGATCCAAACTCGCGCTATATACTGATGTTCACACACACGCGCGTCTGTGTATACTACGTGGGTTTGGGTATGTAAAATTTACATTTGTCATCGATGGAAATGCTGGAATGCAAAGGGAGTTGTGGCTTCTGAGATTTGATTCCGATTGCGTAGGTGGTTTGTTAATTAAGGTTGCAGTGTAGTATAAGTTAGGAGAGAGAAGTGATGTTGGTAATCTGAATTGTGGCCTTTTTTTTTAATGAACGTTGTAGTTCATCGTTGCCTTCCATCAGTGAGAAATCCTTTTACGTTATTTTTAAAGTAAAAAATAAAATTAAAAACATACAAAAAATATTTTTGATTCGCATTCTAAGGTACACTGTTATTCAAATTAAAAAAAAACCAGTTCTTTCACAAGATATTGTAATTATCAAAGCATCATAATACTTAACATTCCTCCAAATAATTCATTCCACATTCTTACTCTACTATACGCTAAAACTGCCAAAAAGCTCCAACCCCCGCGTCTTTCATTTCGACTCCGGCGTACTTCCAAAACTCGCAATACCGCGTCTCAAAAGCGCACCTCCACCCTCGAAACCTGCAGAAGCGGTAAATCAACGCATCAGCTCCACTCTTCCCCCACATACGCCAGTTCCCCACTCTTACACTCACGCGTCATCTTTTTCACTCGGCGCGAAAGCGCTCGCGCGCTAAGCGGAGATTACGCGAAATCGCCGGATTACTTCCCTCTCTCAACCCAGGATTAGAAATGCATTTGAGCTGAAAGTGGGCCGACTTGGTATACGCGCTTGCCAGAGGACAACTCTATTTCTTTCTTTCTCCTTCTCATCATTTTTATACCCCGAGCTTTTCTACGAGCAAATGCAATATGGAGCGCGTGCGTGTGCGAGCGTAATTTCGATGATGAAGTAGAAGCAGTGCCGATTAGGACGGATCTCAACGCGCGGGAGTGTAAAAGAGAGAGAGAGGGAGAAGAAAGAAGAGAAGCTCTTTGTTTGACGTTGGATTGTTTCAGTGAGACGTGAGAGGAGATCGCTTTACGTGGATATATTATGTGGAGTGCGCGACGAGTTGAGTGAGGAAAATAAAATAGTAGGAATATATGGGGTTGTGCCACTACTGCTACGGCTGTGGCTTACGTCGAGTAATGCGGGATTCATTTTAATGATGGTTGCATACGTGCCGTAGTATAGCGCTTCTTTTCCATTTGCGCGTGAATTAGAGTTCAAAGGTATATGTGGGGATTTTATTATATGGAATTGTGCAGTATAATGCGAAGCTGTTTAATCGAGTAAAAATTTAATTACATATGTACGTCGGTTTGGGTAATAGCTTTTTTTTTTGCTCAGTTTTGGTTGTCGTATATATTATATTCGATAAAAGAAGAAAAAAAAACAATTATTATTGCTACTTTTGTTGGTAGGTAACTTACGGTATTAGCTAATGAAAGAAATTTGTTCTCGAATCGACAACTCACCTGAAACAGAGAAAAAAGCATTTTATTAGTATATGTAATATAAAATAATACAATTAGTATAATTATTTAAAATATTACAAAATTTATAGAATTAATAACCCCACCGTTAAACATATAAATTCAATTAAAACAAAATTTATCGCTGAAATTATTAAAGCGCTAACGCTCAGGCAGTATAAAAGCTAAAGAAAAAACGGACGAAATCAGACAGGCGAGGTAATCGTCAGGAAAAGAAGAGCCTGGTAGAACATCTTCTTTTCCTTGGCAAATGTGCCACGCGGGAGGAGGAGGAGGAGGAATGAGAGAGGTAGAACGGAGATTTAATTATCCAGCATTGAATTAGTGTTCTTCAGATCGGATTAAGTGCAAGCTTATTAAACGCCAACTATATATACGTAAAAGCTTTCTCGTCTCGTTTAGTTTATTTTTTCATTTAGACCGGCGATGCGTCTGCGTTTTGAATTTATGCTTTACCGGTTAAAGAAGAGATATAAAGAATAAAACGAGTCATTTCACGCGCGTATCAAGATGTTTCATCGTAGCATTCGAATTTTATTCTTCGCCTTTTTACTGCGCTACTCTCTATATGTATACCCACACTCTAAATTTTCTCATCCGCCAACAATGAAAACACATTCTATTCTCGTTCCACACCACCAAACTTCACATAAATTTCTTCTCAACCGTATATATATATATATATATATATATATATATATATATATATATACCTAAAGAGAAAATCGCGACCCCGCGTCGAGCCTCGACTCGGCATTGACCGAAATCGAGAAAAGACGTATAGAGCTCCATTCTCAGTGCGCGCGTGTGAGAAAAAAGTGCGCGATTGCAGCGTGCGGATCGATTTGCAGTTTGCCGTCACGGTCGAGTGCATATCGGAAAGCAAGAGTTTTCAGAGAGAGAGAGAGAGAGAGAGGGTGAGACTAGAGCTCCTAAATTCTCGTCGATGGCGCTATTAAGGGTTACGGGTTGCTGCGCATACCAGAGAGATTTCGGAGCTTGGGATTATATTAGATCGAGAGCGAGAGAGAAAGTGCAGAGGGTTTGGCTTGGACTGTTTTTCATGAGTAAAGCGGTTGGGGATTCGAGGATTCGATTTTTGAATGTGCTGGTCGTTAAAGGTTACGGGACGTTGGTTTTGCATGGCGAGGTTTAAGGTATAGTTTTTCGTATATAAGGTATCAGAATATTTGGGTCTTTGTGATGCATGAGGTTAGAGTTTTTTATTCACGAGTATTGTAGGGTTATGATTTTTATGTTGTGTAAAACTTTGGAGGATCAGAAATTCATACTTGTCGTGTTTAAAATTTCATTGAATTTTGCAAACCACGATGCGAAGAAATTTTTAATATACTTCAATAAGAGCTGTCAGTGATAAGCAATAAATGTTTAGAATAACAGTTTCCTGAACAGTAAATCTATATGAATATCGTGGCCATTTTAAATAGTGAAATTTAATTAAAATACAACATAATGAAAAAAAAACAGAGACAAGCTAATAATAACAACCCCTAGCATTGTTCTTCCCAAGAATATAATTAATTCTCCAACTGTAATCACACACATACCGCGAGGGAACGTTGATAATTTAGCCTATTCCTAAAACAGAGCAATTGCCTAGAGGATATGTTATCACGTTCAATTGATATGGCATAACGATACAAATCCGGCCCTCCGCCCGTCGGATGAGTTATGTACGCTCGCGAGTGCAAAGCGTAAACTAACTTTGCAGTCGCGCGTGCGTACTCGTGTGCTTCTTGGGGAAGGTAATAATTTCCCGGCTCATTGTGAAGTTACGCACAACTGGCGACAGTAATACATGCTTATCTCCAAAGTTGCAAAAGCACCTGCGGCAATTACCATGACAATATCTAAATTCTAAGCTACCCCCGTGCTACTCCCTGTGTGTATATGTATGCGCACGCGTTTTAAGATGAGAATAAGCGTACACCTTCTCTATGTGATATGACTTTTCAACAGCCGTTCCTTGGAAATGATATTTTGCATTTAACATTTTATGTTGATTTGTAATAATGCTTAATTATTTATCGTTTGAATTTTTTAATTCTTTGCCGAATGTTTCTTTTAATGATTAAAGTACGTGAGTAATTGCGAAAATTTTGTTACAAAAATAAAACAAATAAACAGCTGTTCTCGATATGAAAAGCAGTAATTAAATCAGTGAGTTAATTCAATTAGTTATAATTTTATTTATCTTAATATATATTTTAGTTTATAATGTTGAATATTTATTATTTTGTTTATTATTACAATGTTACCAACAACTTTTTTTTATCGTTAAACAAAATAACCTTTCGACCAATCAGTTTAATTATTGATAATGAACATTAACTGCAAATTCCAACAATAAACTTTTGCGAAAATTTGTTTCAACGACGAAAATTAAACAACTTTAATTTCGCGAAGTTGCGTATAAAAATTGCACTTCATTGCCCGTAAATCACGCGCGTATCTCAACAATAAATAACCAACAGATAAAAACAAAGTCGAGCTCAAGCGAGTTGAAAAAGTTTGCTTTTAATTTAAAAATTAAACTTTAAAAATCCCCCTCTCTCTCTCTTTTTCTCTCTTGACTACCGTACTGCTCCTGAACGTAGATATACACCTACGTACATACTAGCGCGAAGCCCTAATACAAACGTTTTACGTAACTTTATAATTGAAAACGATAAGCGGCCAAAGTACACGCGGGTCATTAAAATTCCGCGTGCGCGAACTAAAAAGCGAGCGGAAAAAAGCTCCAAGTGAGAGCGGAAAAAGGCCGAATTCCAGCTCTCTCTCGACGTCGCGCGCGACGCGAGAAGGCTAAAAAGGCGCGCGCGCGTGTGCACGCGAGCCGAGAGTGAGAGGGAAAACTAAAGCTCGCCGGATATTACGGGCGGATAAAAATCAAATTAGTCTTATGTACGGGTGACCCGAAAAAGTCAAGCGCGAAGGGTACGTATATATATGTAGATATCATATATATATACGTGTGTACGTGAGCAGAAGAAGTGGGTGAAATTTTTTTTCACCTTCGTGTGAGTGTTGCTCACGAGGCTGAGATTGCGATTCCGCGAGGCCTTTTTCCGCCTGAGCTTCTATTAGGGTTCACTTTTCTTCAACGAATTATTGCAGTAAGGAGGGGGGAGTAGAATGTAGAAATGAACGGGTTGGTGATAAGATGCACGGGGTTCAGGGTCTTGGGTGGCCTGAATTACATTATGAGACGTCTTTTTTTTTACATATGAGCTGTAGAATATATAATAGAACATGATTATTGCTTATTTATGTTAGTTAAACTTATTACTTTTTCACTTTAATGAACTAATATGAGTTATATTATATTGATTATTTACGGATAGCAATATTGATTATTTGTCTGATTGTATAATTTTTAAGATTTTTCTCATTACAGAACAGGCAATACGTTGTTATTCATCGTGAAATTTAGACTTACTATCCTACTATAACCTATAAAAATAAACTTAATTTAAAACAAAAATGAACCCAATCACATCAGCCACCTCCTCGTAACCTTTCTACAACCAACCCTAATCTACTTCTTCCCTGAATAAACAACCATCACGCGCTTCGATAATAATCAGCCTCATTTCACATTCTTTTTGCATCCAACACTGCAGCAGCGCAAGCATACACGCTTTCCAAGACTGTCAGCTCGCTCACATCGTATATAAGTATAGCATCGAAGTAGCGGTAGGTCTTCCGACGACGCTAGAGATTACAGCCCCGGTTACACGGTAAGAGCATTAAATAAGGTTTCTTTTGCCACGCACACATATACACGTCCCTCTGTCGCCGAGAGCATATAATTTCTACCCCGGGACGTTAATCACGCCCTTTGACAGCAGCTCACGTATAGTAGCAATGGCGCATGTATATACGTGCGTTCATAGATTATTAATTAATGATAGCTATAGTGAGGTTGGGCTGACTGCTTGGATCTTTCAATTAGGAGACATACGCGTGGAATGAGTTATATGTGTGGTGTATATTATGCTCTGTGTGGGCGTCGTTGTGATTTAAGAGATGTAAATAGTGATCAAGGTGATGGCGAACGTATAGGTGATGCAGGTATATTACGTGATGTCGAGAGATGGACGTAAAAGAATGGTAAAGGAAGAGGAAAAGAATGGGAAATTATTGGTATCGGGTTGTAGAGTTGAGTTGATAAAAGGAATTTCGGAGATACATGCGCGTAATGATGTTTAATGTAAGAATGTATTAGAAAAATTGTTGCTTATATTTAAAAAACAGGTTGAGAAATATATTTTCGTAATATAAAGTTATGCTTCTTTTGAACAATTTAAAAGTTATCTTTAATTACTTGAATTTTATCATAGCATATGATTAGACCACACTCGAGTAATACGAATTCCGAGGTAATTTAAAATTTTAAAATAACGCGTTCACTTTAACTCCACACTACCCCACATCCAAACAAACTACTAAATCCCGGACGAAGGATGACACATCACGTCAAACCCGCAACTCGAACTCAAAAACCTCGTGCACACACATATATATATATATATATATCTATACAGGAAATGGAGTGTATACCCTCGAGGGAGGGCAAACATAAAGCGCGCAAGACCGACCGACGCGAAACAGATATGATTAATGGGCATCGAGTGTATGTGTATATGTATATATAGCGCGTCCTCGAAATGCAAACTCATTGGGGGGAGAGCCGTCACATACGCGGTGTACGATTCGCATCTCGTTTTCGAAAAGAACGACTACGAAGCTATGCAAAGCTTCGATGACTCACTCAATCGTTTGCGCGGGTGTGCGGGGGTGGGTGGATGACTTTTCGGTTGATCAATGAAACAGTTTTCAGATGATGATGGTGCGAGGTTTTAAATTTTAGATTGAGTTTGATAAGTGATGGTATAGTGGAACGATAAGGTCAGAGAAAGTTAATGGGCTTTTTTTGGGGTAATTTTTCGTCATGGTGTAATGATCAGAGGGAACGATTTGTTGTGTAAAAGTTGAAGAGTATAGAATGTAAAAGTATATTATGGTGTAGTATTTGTACTTGGAAAAGTGGCTTCTGTTGACATAAAATAAATGTATAGTTGAACAGAGAAATGAATGTTCAAGGAAAGTAATCAAAATGATTGCTTTGAAATTGCAATTAGCAACCGTGTTAACAATTACCGCGAAAAGGACGACGGAAGATTTTGTAAACTAACGCTTCCCTATTCTCTCAGCAGTTTAAAATTAATAAAGTTATCTTAACTCTACAGAGGAAAGAGAGAGAGAGAGACTTAATACTTTAAGAAAGGTCGAGCTCGAGCCGTTAAGAACTTGAAAATTCAATGCGACAAGTTAACTTAATTTACTCTCTTTCTCTCTCAATGCGGGTCATATACTTTTATCTTCTCACTTTTTAATTCAATCGACCATCCCATTCGTTTTTTCGCTTTTTTTAAAAGTAATTTTGAGTTTGATAAAGTTGTTTTCATGGTAGTTGAAATTGCGATAAAATTTCATAATCCGATGAATAGGAAGATTTTATGGTTACATCAGCAAAGAAAGCCATGTTGTTTATCTGTTTACTGAGCTGCTGAATCCGAATAACGAATCATTTACAAAAAAAAAGAAAATCCTGCTGGCACTGAATAGGCAAACTAGCCAATCTACAATTACTCAATGGCGGCTTAATCGTCCAGCGCCGATAAAACATCGCGGTAATCCGATTCCCTGAACAAAGTCACCAATTTCTCGAAGAAACTTCATTAAAATCGAACTCATTTTCACTTGGCTTGCTTATTTTCCTCTCGCGCGACCTTGAGATCCACGAGCTTAGCGAGCTGATTCACGTATCGAGGATTTTCTTCTTACTTCTATCAGTAAATTAGAATTAAATATTTGTAATATCGTATATTTTTAATTATTAAATCAACATCCAAAGCTTTACTTCAAATTTAATCCTCTTAAATTTATCACACATCCATCGTATACTATACACGTCCTTTCTCCACACCTCGAACTTTTCCCCGATTGATAAATTAAAAAGCTTCTCACGCCTTTCCTAGCACATATAAGCTTACTCGATATCCTCGCACCACCGCGAGCGAAAATGACTCGGCGTCATTACCTGGAGGCCATGACGTTGATGGTGAAAAACGAACCGCCGGATAGGAAGAAAAAAAAACAGCAGCACCTCGTATACAGACATACTGCACGCACGCGTGCGCTTGTGTTAAGAAAAAAAGAAAGAAAAAAAAATAAAGCTGAGCCGAATATCGTGTCGATCGGAGCATTATATGCAGCCCGACGCACGGCGACACTTTTGAGGCGTGGACGTTTTATGGGTTCTCTCCCCTATATTCAAGCGAGTTCGTCGACACGTGATGCGGCATGGTGCTGGCTTTTATATATACACTAGGGGTCGAAAATTTTTAGTGTGAGTTTCTTTTTAAAGCGATAAGAGAATTTTTCGTGGTGGAACGTGACATGTGAGCGTGTGCGATTCTAATTGACGTAGGCATGATTCGAAGTTTATTTATTCGAGATGTATAGAAATAATATGTCGATAGAGAGGTAAGACGATAAAAAAATTCATTATGTTTGCTCATACAGATTTAAAAAAAAAGTTAATACATATATTTGGTACAAAATATTAACATTGATATTTTACCGACTTTTCTGGCTTAACAATTTAAATTTTCTATGCAGTCCTTTCAAAACTATATTATTCTATTTAATTTATTTGCATTTTTAAAATAAAATCCATCAATATCAATAATATACTATCCCACCCGTTGGAATCTTTAAAAAAAACTATTCGCTGAGCAAACAGAAACCGTACACCTGCACGAGCCATCCCAAAATAACTGAGGAAAAAAAAACATCTCCGAACGTGTTGGCGTGATATCAGGGTAATCCTGTCCACGCGACATGGAACGCGCATTTGCGAGAAAAAATTGCTGTCTTTTTTTTCATACCGAGTCGCAAAAAGCTTAGTGAATTAATTCGCGCGCATTTTTACGGATTCGAATCCGTCGTTATAGTGGCGCGCGTGTGTGTCTCTGCGCCTCTCTGGTTGAAGCCGCAAATTGGCCTCGTCGCGTTTTTTTTGTTAGGAGATGACGAGATTTTTACGCCTCAGGTCTGCTGGGGATTTTGGTGATCGTTATGTGTGTGGTTTAAAGTTTTTTTGTACGGTAGGTGAGGTTTTAGACTGTTTGGATTTTTTTCAATAATTTACGGTTGATGCTATACAGTTACGTTAAATGTTATACGAAGTTGTGGCAAAAGAACAATTAATTTAAGTTTTAAAAGATAGCGCGTAAAAGTTTTATGCAGCTAATGGTCATTTTTTTACTATATTTTTATCATGTATATTATTTCTAGATTAACAGTAATATTATATAATATTTAAGATATTTTGATAATTTAAAAAAAAAAGTAAACGGGGTAACAAAAAGGCATCATTTTTAAAATAACTTATTAAAATCGAATGTATCAAAATTACCTCCCTCTTCACTCACAATTTTTCACATTCAATTTATCCCGATTTCTATTACTGTGCTGTCGTGTGCACAGCGATAACTTGGAAAAAGTTGTGGAGGTGAGTATGACTTTGCTGTTAATGTTTTGAACTGAAAAATATGAAGAGTTTGTGCTTTGGAGTGAAATTTTCACTTGGCTGATATGTGCTCCGGCATTTTTCTTCCAGCCATCGCGATAAAAATAACTATTTTTTTTACGGATATTGGATGATAAACGTTTTATCATTTTCGTCATTTTCTGATGAACTTTCAGTCAATATTTTGAAAAGTAACAATCAAAATACGCAATATACATATTTTTCGAAAGGATTGTTTGCTGAGTTTAAAAATAAGAGTATTATATATTTCATCACAATACTTGGTCATTCTCTCCTATGTACATCATCGAAAGTAAACAAAATATTTACGGCATTACATTTTAATCCATAAAATCTCTCGTCACCCCTAATAAACTCAAGCACTTTAACCCACCACCATCTTACAGCTCGAGATACCCACGACGACTTGAAATTTACTGCGACAACCACTCGGTTCGACAAGAAATTCGAAAAAGTCTCGTTTTCACCTTGTTTAATTGGACCCCCCGCATCGATGAAGCTTGCCTCTCTCGTTCTCACGTATATGTGAGAGGGCGAGAGAAGTTTTCTTTGTTAGCCCAGCGTGCGGCGATAAAGGAGAGAATCGCTTGCACCCGTCGCTCGCTGGAGCGTGAAAATCAGGCCACTGCCCAATCGCGAGGAGAGAGGGAACGGAGGAGGGTGAAGAGAGAGAGAGAGAGAGAGAGAGAGAGACGATCTATATATCTCTTCGGAATGACTGTGTGTGCCAGAGGCGAACGTGAGATTTAAGTAAATGGATGGGATGGGTCGTAAGAAAAACAAATTATTTTAAGGATAGAGCGAGGTATAAGAGCTGCGAAGGAAATGTGTTTGCTTTCTATGTGTGGAAAGGAAATGTTTTTAGAGAATCTTTATTTCACAAAGTCTAAAGATATTCATTTAACGGACAACAAATTGAAAGATAATTTTCTAAGAGTTTGGATATATAAGATAAATTTGGAAACCATAACTTTGAACAGTCATGACAATATAGCCAATGAAAAATCTGAAACTCCTTCTACATCTTAAAACTTTCAACCACTCATGACATTTCTACACTCCCACTTTTACCCATGCACCACCACTTCCACCAAATCAATCGCAAACCCATTTTCCGCCCTTTCACAACACATTTACCTTTCCACAGCGGATCTCCACGACTGCGGAAAACACACCGTGACGAATGGCCACATACATATATATGTATACACATACACTCACGTACATTTGGCCGCACAGTGTGGTATCACCACCGATACACACGCGCGTACGCGAGCTTATCGCGTCGATTTCTCTCACTGGGCAGCTCCTTCCGCCGCGGCGTTCACAAAAGCGCGCGAGCCGTTAATCCTCCGACAATGGAACGTCGCCGGGAAGAGACCAGGGGGTGGAAGAGAGCGATGGTGGGTTAATGGGGAACGGTAGGATGAGTGTGTTAATTTCGATGGTTTATATGGGGTGGAAGTAAAATAATGAGTGATGTGGATGCAAAATTTTTATTTATATATATATATATATATATATATATTTTTTTTTTTTTAATTGATTGGTGGCAGATTATATATTGTTGTTGATAATTAGTATGGCTAGTGAATGAATGTTTTGTGGATTGTTAAAGTTTTATTGTGTTAGTATAGCTATGTATTATACAGAATGAAGTATGTATTTGCAATATGTGTACGAGTGAGCGGTCGAAGCACAGATAATGATGATAAATTATTACTGTAATGCGCCTCTACGATAATTAAAGGGCATTAAGTTGTATATATTTAGCTATTTTTATAAATTATACGATTAGTAATAACATTATATTTCGATAGCGGATCATCCCGGATTATGAAACGCTACGATGAATATAAATTCTATATACTCATAGCCGGTATTTTATGAATCAATAAATGCGAATAGTCAATAATATTGGTAATTTCTACATTTTCTACGTACTTATCTGTCAATCGAAAGATTAATTGGGGATAATAAGCAAAATTAAATTACTTCGCGCGATTATATTCTTTCGGCATTCATAGCAAATTGCATGCTTAAATTATTTAAGCTGTTTACTTTCACTTCAAACGATTATCCTTTATACCTTCCATTTGGCACTAAAATATATATACTATTAAATCGTTCGACAATTCGATGAAGCCAGAACGCTATTGCAAAACGCTCATGTATATCAATAAAACAATCAAAATGTGTACGATTCACCGTACTCGAAAATCATTCATGGCAATTAATATCCGGTTATAAACCTCTCACTCTATATATACGAGTGTATATATATATATATATATATATATATATACAAAACTACGATAATCGTTGTGAAATCCGCTCACTAAAATACCGATACACGTCCAAATAATCGCCGTGGCAATAACTAAATCAATCAGCGAAAAGGTTCACTTCGCGCGTATATTACTCGGTGCACACACACACACACACTGATGACAAAAATTATAGGGATCCGGAAATCGCGTCGGAACTAGCACGCGCGCGCGCGTACGAGTGCAATTTCGCCGGTGTAATTTGTCATAGCTCTTTTCCTCTTCTCTTCTCTCTCTATCTCTATCTTTTTCGTAGGTATTTTTCTCTCCGCGAGAATCGTAAGAGGAGAGGAAAATAAAAGAGGGACGAGCTGCCGTGCGATATCAGAGTATAAGTGTGTATGTGGGACGTTCCGCATCGGATGATCGCGGTGAAAAATGGAACGTTCTTTGACGTCTTTCTTTTTTCCCTCTCTTTGTTCTGAAATGCACCAACTGAGTGTATGTTTAAACTTAATCTATGTTAGTCTGTAGTATTAAACTAGGTGTACTTAAAATGTAGTCTTTTAGATTTGTAGTAATTTTTGTTATTATTTGAGTGTATCTTCATAGCATGTATAAAACTTACTGTATCTTTGTTAATGAAATTGTACTTTTACATTTATATAGATAGCCAACGTTAGCTCTATGAGAATTAATACATAATTTATTATTGTGTGGTTCTATAACTTTTATCCTACAAATATACATATAATGAATTAACTACGAACTATAAAATCGAGTATATTATAGAAGATGATTCAAAATATTACACAATTTACATTGTCCACTTACACACTACATATAAGAAAATCTGATATGTAAGTTTGTACCCCATTGCAAACGCAACGTAAAGCTCAAAACTCTCTCAAAACTTCTGACCACAAATTTTCCACTGATCTCCCCGTAATAAACCTCTCCCATACCATCAACCTCGCACTCTCTCTCTCTCTCTCTCTCTCTTTGACACTCTTCACCTATATACATATACCCGGTCATAGCTTGTGCTCACTCACTCCCACACCCTCTCGTCCATTTCCGTGTTTTTTTTCACCTCTATCCCTTTCCCAGCGGACCGAGTATATAGAAGAGGCTGGGAAAAAAACGCGACGAGCGCCACGCAACGGCGGTGATTAATTTGTTTCGCTAGGAGGGAAAGCCGCTGCTCGTCAAAGTTTACGCGATAACCCAACGCGTCCTGGTGGACCAATTTACGTTCGACTCGCGTAGTGGGAGGGGAGTAATGGAATATGTGGAAAAAAGTGGGAGAGTACGGTATACGAAGGAGAGAAGAACGAGTGAAGGAAAAAAAGTGTATTGAAAGGAATACCGACAATTTTTGGCTGGATTTTTTGCGGTCCTGTGCTGTTTGGTTGCAAAAGGAGGAAGTGGGGGATGGGCTTCTGTTGGACATCGATTTGTTTGTCGAATTCTTTTCGGGATGAGAATAGAACAAATATATCTGCTGCGATATAGGTGTAGAGTAGTCCACGTGATAGTGGTATGTATAAAGTATTGCCAGGTGAACTGATATTTGTTGATAAATAAAACGTCTTTTTGCCACGAACAGCTTTGGCCCCTATTTTTTTTTATTAAATAAAGAAACGAACGAAAATCGGTAAGGGATTCAAATTCAAATTTAATATAAGATATTGCATAGTATATTTTACATACGTAAGTACATTCTTAAAACCTATAATGAAGCCCTATCCAAAATTAACTTGACTTCGGCGTACCCTGCAGGATCACCAGATCCCTCCACCACAATAAAGTTACACGACACGCGCGCGTAAACATAAACTCGAACTCGTTACATCACATATATAGACTCTCGTAACGTTGGTATACATATATACCATGGTTTGTTGTGCGCTATCCAACGAATTCGCGTAAAACCGCGCGCGCATGGAATCTGCGACGACGACGACGATGACGACAATGTTGCCAACCCCTACTGGATACGTAAACGTGTATGTATACGCGCCCGCGTGCAATTGTAAATTCGAGAATGCGCGCGAGCGTAAATCCGTGCAGGGACCCTGGCCATGCAAATGCGGCGAGTAGAAAGCTCACGCGATTGGCTGGCTGGCACTGGATAGCCTGGATTCTTGAGGGTTTGGCGTGAGTGTATATAACTATGAGCTTGGACAATGCGTGGTAGTGTATATATGTGTGGGGTAGGTCTCGTATATAGGTTTTAAGTGTAAATTGATAGGGGTATACGAGAAAAATGAATGATAAAATGGAAATTATATAATGTTGTACTTTATTATTATTCTAATTTCTGAACAATAATGCTTTTGATTTTGTTTGAATAGCTTCGTATATACCTTGACAAGTTGACTAGGAATACTTTCTCAACCATGCTATATACGCAGCGAGTAATTAATTATGTCTGTATGCATGACTATGCAAAAAATGAATATATACGCGCGTGACACACCACCGCAACGTAATGCACGAGCAATTTACCTTCGGGATAACGACACTTTACAAGTTCAATAACAAAGTCAATATTTTTTGACGCGTCAATATATATTGTACAGTGAATACCGATTAACACCGATAATTAATTACAGTTCTCACTTTCGTCAAATATTTATAAAAACTCTATAGCAAGTATATATATCATTACAAAAATTCTTGTACTTTTTCTACCAGGATTCGCCAATCCATCATCCATAGTTTGCCTTTACCTTTAACTTTACGACTCTTTAAACATTATACCATTTATTTACATTGACAAATTCCACTATTTATTTTTTACCAGCCACTAAACCCCCCTCCATCTATTTCAAACCTCTTAAAAAAAAGAACTACCCAGCTATCTCCGTTAATAACTCACACCGCGCACCGATAAACTCCACACCCCGACATATAAATCTCTGTATATACATGCACACACATTTCTGCGCCTACTCCCCCGTCATCGCGAATGCATCACAGCCCACAAACCAGTCAGTCTCGTCAAGAGTCAACGCCACAAACCACTACGTTTCCTCTCTCTCTCTCTCTTTCTCTTCTCTCTCTTACTCAATCGTCATCAGCTGACGCGCGACCGTGTCATTACTCTTCGCGCGCACGCGTATACTACCGTGTGATTTACAACCGCGAAGAGAGAGTTTATGCGCTCTGAGTAATAAAAAAGTTCGGGCACGTGCCCCCACGGTGAGTGAGAGTTACTTGAGTGCGTAACACTGTAAGACGCTTAGGGAAAGAGAGAGGGAACAACAGCGAGGGTGGTGCGGCGAAGCATATTATGATATTTAGCTTTATGATATTTAGTAAGTCCTAGGTAATTTATTATTATTATTATTATTATTATTATTATTATTATTATTCTTAAGGTTGTGTGTGATGCAAAGCAAACGACGATGCGGCGAGAGGTTAAAGTTTCATAGAGCTTTGGTTGTATACGTGGTTGTGGCATATTACACACGTTGCTTTAGCTTCGGTATGCATATAATATATATATATATATTTGTGGGTGTAATATAGTGTGGCGTGTATCTGTGCGGTCGGTATGCGAAGAAGCCGATTAATATACATTTCTGTGATATCGATCTACATACGCGCGTACGATTCTAACCGCACATATATATATATATATATATATATATGGCATATCCAAGGTATAATTGTATATATATGTGTGTGTATGTGTGTGTGGGTATGGGCAGGGAAAAGCACAGCGTCTATTCGAGCCGAACCACATAAAATTACGAAGTTTTATAAAGGTCTAATGGTCCTTGGTTCAAGCGACTCATATAGCGAGAAAACCTATAAATTCTCGAGAGGAGTGAGAGACGAAGGCAAAAGCCATAAAGCTACGGAAAATGTCGGGAGTAGGAAAAGGTCGTCGGCCAAAGCGACACTATGAAGAAATTCTTCATTCTTCGAGAGACTGAAAAAGCTCTTTTCTTTCCTTTGGGGTGGGATTTTTTTTTAAGGGCTCGCGAGTGTGTTTTTAATACTCGTGTATATATGTATATACAATTTAGTATACTTTTGTATTCGTTCAACTACTGCGAAATGGTTTTCTTCACGTTGTAAAGGGAAGCTTGGTTATTTTATTATTACATAGTTTATCAGAAAAGTGTTTTTAATCTCGTGCCATCGGCGCAAGCAATAAAGATGAGCTTTTAGATATGCAGCCAGGCGTTTGACGTCGGTATACATATACACATGTATATATATGTATATAAGAGTATGCAGCGTGATGTTACGCGACAGTGAGTACCATGAATTTATTAAAAGTTATTAAAAGAATACGGATATAAACCGCCACGGTATTAAAAAGCGACAGATAAGAGAGAATTTCGTTATATTATTTTTGTAAACGTTACTACAACAATACAACTTAAAGTTAATTTAATGTCAACCCTTAGCAGGTAAATGTAATGTATATTATACATGTTGTTTTTACTCGTAAAGATCACAACTATTGTACCTACACCTCCAACCTTGTGTATATAAACAACTCCATCAACACATCATCTCCCACCACAATCCCCTTTTCCAATCAAAATATTTTCATATAATCTAGACGCGGAATTTCGTCGTGGCATTCGAAAAACAACCGCGCGCGAACGCGTTGCACTCTCTCTCCTCTCTCTCTCTCTCTCTCTTTGATTGCACGACGAAAAACCCCGCCTCGATAAACAAATCCGTCGCGAGTTACATATACATACACAGCGATAGTCCAAACACAATGCACGGGGCAAAACACGCAACGTGGCGTATTTTCACGCCGATTCATTTCCAGAGGCCGGAGATAAAAGCACGTGAGCGCGCATGCGCGACAAGCCGCGGTACAAGTGTATTACGGTAACTGGGCCGTTTGCGCGTGGTACCGAAAAAAAAAAACGTGTATAATCGTTTGTCGCAAACTCGCGTGTTCTCGTAAAATTTCGCGCTGTGGTAGCCGCAGGATAAACAAATTCGATAAGAGTGAGAAAAAAAGAGGAGTGTTTTGATGGTTTTTTTTTGCTGTGGTGAGGATTTGCTTTTTTGATTGGTTGGGTGGGTTGTCGCGGGATGGTTTTTGTATTTTTCAGGTGCACGGGTCGAGGTATGTGTGGTGGATCGTTACGAGTGATGATTATTGCGAGAAGTGAGCGGAATTAAAGAGGTGGAGAGGAGAGATAAAGTTGTTGATTGAATTGCTGAGTACGAAGGTAGAATGTTATATAGATGTGATGTGAGTTTTTTGTGGAGTAATGTGGGTATCTAAATACAGAATAACTTATTACGATGTTAAAATTTTTGTTAGAACTACGACGGTTTTGTGTGAGGTTGAAATGGTCTTCATTGTCATAAAGAAGATCAACGTATGGTACTTCAGTATACGCACAAACAAAATTATAAATACTTGATAATTTTTCAACAGATATATAACGCAGAAAATCGTTTAAATTTATATTTACAAAGCATAAAATTCGAACGATTCAAACATCGCATCGAATATATTTTTAGTGTTCCCATACATATCGATACACCCACTACGTTATGCATCTCAAAGAAAGCAGTTCCAAATATAAATGCACGCGTTATATATACCTCAACATGTCAATCCTCGCGTACAATGCTCGGCATGCGGAACACGCATATTATCCTTCTCCATTGCACACACAATTTGGATGTGTATAGCAATAAAGCTCCTGCTACTGCTGTTGCCACCACGGTAGGATAAATCGCCGACGGCAGCAGCAGCTTTTCGTATACGTTCGATTCCATAAATTCCCCTTACGCTATGGCATTCGTATTCTCGGGGAGATTATCCGTAACCGCGCGAAGTCAAGCGAGAAAGTATAGCGGACGATGCTTTTTGTATATATACTTATATATATAGGCAGATATATGCAAGTGGTGAAGTTTTTCGATTTTATTTTTGGCGTGTGTAAAAGAAGGGGTGTAATATGGTGGGAGAATATAGTGCAGTGAAGTATGGTGAAGTTTTTTCCGCAAGTATAGTTTTTTAGGTGAGAAACGTTTTGTCTTTCGTATCTATATATACTTCGTTTTTAGCTGGTGGCGAAGGTTGGCTTTGACGTTCTCGATTTATCGGTTTGATTTTTCATTATTTTAAAAGTGAAGCTCAACCTCGCTTCGATGCTCGAAGATAAATCACTGCGTCAGAAGGAGAGAAATTTCGAGCGTTCAACCGAAATGCTTTTGCAGCTGAAAATTGGAAGGTATTTTTCTGCTACAGTATATATATCTTCTCGTTTACAAAAAATTCACCTATTACTTTGTTCAACCTCGTAGGCGGCTAAATGATCATTTAAATCTTTTACATTCATAGTTTTACATACGAAATACACATCAAAAGTATTTTTATTAACTATAACATAGAAAATTTTTCCAAAATTAATTAGTACATCCTTTGAATTTATATAAACTACTAAATTTTTGTTATAAAAGGTCCCATTTACCCGTGCCCAGCTTACAGATACATAACCATTTAACAAATTTTTAGGTAAAATATGTTTGAAGTCAGTGAATTCAAAAATGTTATCAACATTGCTAATTTCACGACCAAGCTCTACACGTTTTGTAAACCCTTGTTAGAAAAAAATCGGTACGACATTTCGAACTGGTGTTTCAGTGACAATGTATAAGGAGGATTTTGGCGAGAAGTGGTTGAATTTGCTGTATTTTTAAACCATTTATGCTTCCCTTCAAATCTAAAACAGGAAAACTGCATAAGAGGGCCAAATCTTTTTATTTTATTAAAGTGGGGTAATCAGTTACCAAGTGAATTTTAGGTTTTAACGATTCTTTGGTAAATTTTATGTAAAGGGAGTGGTGCTCTGTAATAACAATTGAGAGCCGTTCGATCAATTCATTACTGAGAAATTGAGCCATTGTTATGTTAACGATTTCTTGTAAAAGCAAGTATAATTTCAAAGCAGTGCTTGATTTTGGGACTAAGTCTCCTATTAGTAACCCGAAATTCTCAATTAGAAAAGCCATTTCTGAAGCAGATATAATTAAATTTTTATTTTTTAAGGCTTCCTCGGACAAAACAGGTAAAGTATTTTTATCAATCATTACACTTTTGTTAAGTGTGATTACACGATGATTATAAAAGAGTCAAGAGAAAAAAACTTTTTTTCATAAATTAAATCATATATTATTGCCCCCATGTCATATCGACAAACCCCTTCAAACAAATCATGCATTGGGTCCGATGCACAATTCTCAAGTACATGAAAATTTGGTATTTTGTGAAAAATGCAATTTTCTTGTATTCCGTTATGTTTGTTTTTACTATAAATTCCGTATGTTTCTTTATTTCTAAGAAGTTTAGAATTTTCTTTTGTAAATTTCTGTGCATCCTGTTTAACAATTTTACAAATTCTACAATATTGAATAGCGTTAAACGATTTCGAAAATCCTAAAATATTATTTGCTCCTAAATTGTCGGCTGTGATAAAAACCGATGAGAAAGAGAGAGAGAGAGTGCCGTGCGCGACATCCAGTGTTGAGCATAAGCGCGACGGCCGCCGTGCGCAAGAGGCGAAGAGGGTAGATGCGAGTAGTGGGGTGTATGACCGGTAGCAATGAAATTGAATTGAACGGAATGGCGGATATTTATGTAGACGAGGCTATGTTAATGATAAATACGTCGGTTTATTAAATGATATATTTTACGATTATACAAGGTTCCGTATATATCTATTGATACACGTTTGTCACTGTTAATTATTAAATAAATTTCGAAATATCGGTTGTTTGCGGGATAACAGTATATACCATTTATGCAGCGTGAATAGGCTATAGTGAATATTGAAACTTCGTAAATTATTTAGTATATTTATTGGTTAAATAAAAGGAACTTATTATTAAAATTGCTTAAATTATATTGTTTTTAATAATTAAGAGACATGAAAATGAAACATACTTAGATATCTGATTCTCTTAATTGCTCAGAACTACTTCAACCCCGTAAAAAAAGCTAGCTATTTATTTCTGATAATGCGATCATTACACCAGTATTTAAAAATCAACTCAAACCACTCGTTACTTTACCAAGTCTCTTACATATTTCAATATTTCCACCACTTCGCCCTCGAAATTTTCATCTCTTTCACTTTCTCAGTATCTCTCTTTCTCTCTTGCCTTGCTTCTTAATATCCGTCCATCTTCTTTCTCACCGCCATTTGACTTTCAAATACGTTAATCAGCCGTGTTCTCTCTCGCTCTCTATTCTACTCGCGTTCGCGCGCGCATACACACAGCTCCCAATTTCGGCGAACAATTCTCTTATTGCCTTCCAACAATCCGCGCAAGAAGTAAAAGCAGAAGCCGCACGGACAATAAGTCGGTCCGAGCGTACACGCGTATATGTCCGTGTATATATTGCTCTCTGCTTCCCTTATGGAATTCGACGCATGTACATATGTATGTGTAGGTGAAAGAGGGACGACGAAAAATGGCCGCTACGAAAATAACTACGCGGGCGGCTTCGCGCGATTGTTAACGTTTACGCGTATGTGTATATATATAAATCGCGCGCGCTCACCGCGCAGCACGGGGATTATATATGCGGGCTATAACTACGTAGCGAGAAAGCATGTATCTTATACAAATATACCTTATATGCAGGCGGCGGTGCGCTTGCCGCGATATTGTGAGACCACAGTATAGAAGCTTATATACGCGCACTATGATAACCATGCTTAAAAAATGATTCAAAAACCCGATTTTTCTACAAATACCTTTTGACGCTTAACAAAATTGTGTATGTGCACGTGCTTGCCGCTACATTGTGAAACAACAGCATTGAAATTTTGAAATTTGTACACGCGCACTAGATCACAAATATGCTTAAAAACCCGACATTACCACAAATACCTTTTGCTTTTGATTCGTAACAATATCGTATGTATGTCCATAGACGATGGAAAATACATGGTTCGCGGATCGCAGATGTTTTTTCTAAGAGATTAAAATGTTTCTTTGATTCTGAACTTAAAATTCAGTATATTCTAAAAGAAACTTACCTTGTTTAAAGTTATTCAAGAATTTTGATAATACCCAGTTGCTGGGTGATTTTTTGACCTCGTCGTCAGCCATTTTTTTTATACCACTATAACCAAAGGAAAATACTGCGTCCAAATGCGTTGATGATGCCCACGGTGCCAAGAGCCGAATGATTTGTACTTCAGGAATATAAGAATACGTCTAGAGCACGTCGATTGCACATCCAAATAAGTAAAATAAAGGAGTTCGATGTTGTGACTCAGTTCCTAAATGTACACACTGAGTCGTCTCTTGTTTTGATTTGATGCTCTCTGAATGTCAACAGAGTGTATTTACGAAAAACTTAAGACAACTGTCGTCCAAACTTCTCGATTAGATTAAACAAAAACTTTTTTAAAACTTTCAAATTATAATAACCAAGTTTATAGGTTTTACTAGGAAACCATGGCGTCGCGATTCAGCGAGCTTTGCAGCTTACAAATTTGAATGATTTCATTACACCCTCGCCGGTTAGAAAATGGAATATGACGCGTTCGGCTATATAACGTATTATTGAGCGGCGCAAAATTCAAATAATACCTAATGTTGTTATTTCAGGAATGTTAAGAATTTATTCCAGGAAACAAATGCAAAATCAGAATATAAATCTCTAAGAAACCCAGATTTCCAAGAAGCAGTTTATGAAAAAGATAATGAAGTTGTTTTAAGGTTTGCTATAGCTAATGGATTCAGGAATATACGAAATCTTGTTCAAAAATTAAAACGTGAAAAAAATCCATATGATTATGTAGAAGTAATGGCATGTCCAACTAGTAGATTTGCAATTTTTTTGTGGTATTTATGCTTTAAATTATAAGATTATTTTAATATTTTGAGTAAAAGAAATAAAAAAAAATGTAAACAGATCATATAATGTATATTATCAATAAAGATATTTACAAACCAATTCGTATTTGTATGACTATAACATATATATTATAATAACAACATATATTTAGAAAGTATCATTCATAATAACAAAAATAATTTTTAAAATAATTAATTTAAATTACAATATTTTATGACTAACATATATAAATTTCTAAACAAATTACATTTATTTTATAAACTATTTTTCATGAACTCAAATGAATGAAAACTTTGTAACACATATTAATGAAATTACAATTCCTTTGATATAGAAATAATTTTACTCACAGAAATCAAGTATTGAATAAGTTATTATGATTGTGGCAAAATAGTACTATCAATTATTTATAAATTTAGTCAATCGCGATATTCAATGCTAATTCTAAATTTATGCCCGTGAGCTTTGTTGCAACTTAAAAAAAAGAGCACACGATATAATAACATACAATCAGCGTTAATCTATCACCTATTGAACTCGACACCAAGTAAACAAATGCGATAACCTGAAAACAATATCAGAGATAGTGAAAAAATTACCTGACGTTCATGGTAAATGGACCCGGTCATATCAGTTGTCGTACCGGCTATCATTACACCGAAGATGATGCACTATAGCACTACATAACTCGTTTTCTGACCCGTGTTGTACACGAAAAATCCAGGAAAAACTCTGAACAGCTGTAACGAGCCGCACGAACCTTGAAGACTTCAATGAATGAAGACAGCTTACCCAGAACCTTAAGACGCGCGAGCCATTTGATCAGCATTTACAATTGGCTCACGCAAAATTTTTTATTAACCTCTCAACCCCGGAACTTTGATAGCTCGAGTACTACTGATGACTATACACAGTGTATGTTTTTCTCTTTCGAGCAGTGTTCGGCGCTCGCTCTCTATATACGGTTATATAGATATGTATAACGAGGATAGCAGCGCGAAAACTGAGCTGACGATGAAAGGGGGAAAAGAGCAAGCGGCCGACGACGCACTGTATATTTGGTGGCTGCGCGCGGTGTCTATGTGTTGTCATTTGTGGTCACCGCGATCATCAGCTTGATCGGTAAAAACGAATTTTCATTATTGCAAGGTAATCGGGTTTGCACGGTTATAATGGTATAATTAAACATAGTATATGTTTGTATAACGAATTTGTTTTGTAATATTTAATGTACCTCGAACGTTAAATTATATTTTAAGCTGGCTTGTTAATGAGCCCAGGGAGTAAGAGCTGGTCTCGGGGATTTTTCTCACCCAAATCTTATATACCTCTCGTACAAACCCTTTTTTTTCCTCGCTCACCTCATTTATCGAGTATTTTCCAAAACCTTGTTTGATCTTCGTTTTTTTACAAATACACAGTGAACCAATTTTGTGGTCCAAGGTGTACAACTTCAAATTAATTCTGCCCGTAAATTGAAGTTTAACACCCGAGTGATGTAAGTGATCACATTAATCCTGTAAGAGTATACAGATATTATATACATTTTATGCACACGAGGATTTCATGATTTATTATCATTTTTTTATTTTTTTTATCTTGGGAGGACATGAAAAGACCAGGCTATAGCTGCATGGGTGGACCTTCGTTCTCTCATACATACTTGGCGGTCCGGAATCTTGGATTCTATAGTATTGATATTACCTTCAAAGAAATTATGTTATTGAAAGTAATGTGAATTTTAAAGGGAGCATTTGCTGATTTCAAACATGCACATTTTCACGATGATATAATATCTTTTGTTTCAATACAATATATTTTTTCTTTTAAAGAGTTAATTCATTGTTTCACCATTCATACTCTTAATGTAAAACCTAAGGCCCAAAAAATTATATGCAATAGCAAATATATACATGTTTCTTTCAATAATATTCTTATCAATAATTGTATAGTTTCTACGCCAAAAAATACATTTTCTCAACTCAAAGAAATATTTCTGTGAATCTGAGAAGTTTTTTTATTCAGTTAAAGTTATATTCTATTAAAGGAAGGAAATATTTAATTCATTGAAAGAAATAGGGGTTTTCATTCAATGAAATATTTGACGGAAGGCCCGCAATGAAAGGATTTCTTTGATTTAATGAAGGTTTCATTGATTTAAAGAAATATTTTTCTCAGTGAAATAATAATATTAATTACACCAACTTTTTTTTCTACGACAAACAAAAAAAGAAAGAGAATGCACTTTCCGCGATTCCCCGGAAATTAAAAGCGGCGCTTAATCATCGGCCTAACAGTCACATCCACTCTCGAAGGTGATAAAACTCACCTCTTCGCCGAACCAAAGTAAAAAGACTCGGTTTCTCTAAGAGACTAGATCCCTACTACCTCACTCACTCTCACTCGAAGGCAATATAAATGCAAAGACGGCGCCCGGCGTACGCGCGCGAGCGAGGGGTTAAAAGGAACCTACTCGCGAATATCTACGCTCGCTCGCGTCCCTGATTGATATTCCACTCGGGACATCCGAAAACCGGCGGATGTGACGATCGTGTCGTCGGATTAGAATGAGAGATTCTATCTAGAAGGGAAGAGAGAGAGAGAGAGAGAGAGAGAGAGAGAGAGAGAGAGAGAGAGAGAGAGAGAGATGGTACTGCTATCGTGTGCTCCATTAATCGCGTCCTCAACGAATCGAAGAGATATATATACACTATGTACATCCCGCGCTTGGCTTTCACTGCAGCAGCAGCTGCTGCTGTGTACGTTCGTGCTATTCGGTTTGCGCGTTGGTGCGCAGCGCGTATCGCGGCCGATTATAATTAGCGATATAAGCGAGTGGACGGCGGTTGACAGTTTTCAATTGGGAATGAATAAGGGGGGCAGTGTGTTTTTGGCGATAGTGGTGAGATATTTAATGCTGCTTGGTTATATGGGTTTTCGAAGTTGATTATTGTAATTTGTTTTGTAATAAGGATGGTTGGAAATTTAGTTTTTAGTTGAATTGTAATTAAAACGAATACACTGCATTAGCAAGTTAATTTGTATGATAATTAGTACGACTAGTTATTTAATGATGATGATGATAATGCAATTACCAATATCGTAACTGCAATTGCAAGTGTTGTTCAAATCTTGTTAGCTTAAAATTTTAATGATAATTCCGAATTAAAATACAATTTGCACTCGCAGCTGTTGCTGACAAAGATTTTGTTTTCAAAATTCACAGTAAAGTCATTATACATATTTTCGTTAATAATCCCGCAGAGTAACAATAACGATAAGAGCATCAAAGCAATTTCTCTATTCAATGCCTAAAAAAAGGAAAGAAAGAGTAAGATATGATTCTCGCGAGGATAATGCTTGGATTGCTTTATAGGTCGAACTAGAAGTTCCTATACGATATGAAATTATAGATTTATAAATAACCGTGAATAATCACGCGCTTCATTAACCATTCAATGTGCAAGTAATACATTGAAACTTAATTTACCAACGTTAACTGCGCTATATGCTGCCGCGCTTATAACACCGACATCGTATCGATTCATCGCGCTTCCGTGCATACAATAATCCACACCAGTGCAGCCAATTATTATACGATACATACAGCTATATACAAAAATATAACTCTACCTCTTTGCCAATTACATACACAGACATGAATTTTTCGGTTACTCTGAAGAAATACGCATAAGACTATCACGAAGCTTAAATAAGCAAAAATTCGCGCACGTATACTGACGTGAAAAATTTCGTTTGCTCAGCACATCGCATAATACGCGCAAGTATACATATATATATGAAGTCCGAAATTCATGCACTATCGAAGAGCCGCTGAATTTCCGAGAACGAGCGTAGCGCGAATTTTGATATCGCGAATTTCGCTTACGGACGCTCGGACCGTGAGCGCGCTTGTATCTTATCAGTTCATCTAGAATGGGGGAAAAATACGTGCTGCCAAATCAAATTACGACTCTATTATTTTCAGTTCTCTGCACGGTGCATTTTAAATCGGCTATATGGTAATACTGGTATCGGAGTTTTATCGAGCGAAGTATTTTCTTCGCGAACTTGACTTGACCGCAATTTATTTTAATTGACAAACCGATGCGATCATAATTAAAGTATGTTAAATAAAAAATATTGATAATAATTCTGTTCAACGTATTTTTGATCTCACTAATAATGAACACTAATAAATTTAGAAAAACCCAAGTTTTTCACAAATTAATCTTTTAAGCGATGAAATATATCTAAGTTTTTTCGAAACGTTATTTAAATTGTTAAAAATTAGGAAAAAATTATATTTCTCTACCGACTCATCCTTAATTCTTTTTTCCTCACGTACTCTCATACGCCACCTATCGGAAATCTCTAACACTTTAACAATTCATTTACATCATTCACCAAACATAATTCTTTTTTACGCAGAATATAACATATTTTCATGACAAACATTTTATATTATTCTAAATAACTCTGCATTATCACTAAATCAACAATTTTCCACACTCAACCCTATTATCATCTTTCCCAATCCCATCTAAAATTCAAACACCAACTTTCTCAAAAATTCAATCCCAATACCACTACGCGCGTACATCCTGCGACCGGCATTCGCCGTCGTCCCAACTGCATAGCAATCGTGCCAGGGCACCGAGTCATCGCGACATCGAGAAATGCGCGGGTGAAACGCCGTATAGGCGTGGCTGTGTGCTTTGTCGTGGCGGTAATTTCGCTCAGCGCACCGCGTGAACTATAGTTTCCCGTTATCGGCGCCCGTTGCTTTCGGACCAATGGAATTATCGATAGAATTACCCGCGAGCTTTGGTCCCTGTATGTGTGTCGGGGGTGTGTATCGGAATAGTTTTTCGGTGGATGAGGAATTGGCATTGTGCGGGTATGGAGATGTTTGATTATCGATTGCTGAGGTTGTAGAGTAATTTTATATATATTATTCTTTTTTATAATGTATGGAATATTTCGAGTTCGTATGAAACAGCTTTGAATTGGGATTACTTGTCTAAATTTTTTACAACTCAATACAGAGTGTTCCAAAACGTAAACAAATAAGATACTCAATATCTGACGATGTTATCGATTCATCATATACATCAGAATAATGCTTCATCCTTCATCTCTCGACTTTCCTAAATATTTAAGTTCCAACCTCACAGCATGCCGCAGCCTATTACGCTGATCTTGTCAATTTTTTTCTCTCTTTCCCAAAACACACTTCACCTCCGCTTATTCATAAATCAAAGCCATCACCGAACCTTCCACCCTCTCTCCACTCCCTCCCAAAAAGGCACAACCCATTCTACCTACTTAACCTATACTCCACCTCGTTTCTCCGCCTTATATTCTCACACATACACTGATACATATACGCACAGCGAGGACGGAAAATCTGCATGTAAACGCGCACGCGCACACGAATGCATAATGCAGGGACGCGTGGCGCGTGGAATACCCGAATAAACCTGCGCAGTAGTAGTAGTAGTAGTAGACGTAGCGGCTGAGGAATAACGACGCAATTTGTAACGATACATATAGAAGGCGCAAGGCGCGCTAGGGGATTTCGCGAGGCGCGTGTAGAAAGATTTACGAAAATATTATTCGCAAGCTGGACGGCCTTTAACTCGCTCTCGCTCTCTCTCTTGGGGTAGTTCTCGTGTACTATACGTTGCTGTGCTTATGCAGCAGAGTGATGTATATATATGTGTGTATATGTACGGTCGATCGATTTTCGAGCTCCGAGTGATGTATTGGTGTGCACGCGAGCGAGCTATTTGGTAGTCTGATATTTGGGTTTTGGAATTCGAATTAGATGAAAATATTGTTGGTTTTGGATTTAAATCAACCGAATGGATGGTGTACAGAGAACGCGCGAATTGCTGGTATTAATGGTCTTTCTATTGTGCTTTGGAAATGTTTGCTTTTCAACAATTGCATAATTATCTAGTATTTATCACGATTTTAGATTCATTATATAGTTTATTAAATATTTGAACATTGTTGTACAATGGTAATAGTTTTGAATGGCAACTAAGAGAGAAATATTCAAGCAAAATTCATCTTTCACTCTTTTGTAAATTTAAATAATATGTGAATATTTATATTTTGTAATACATCCAAAGATTCTGTTATGCTGTTAAAAATATCTCTGTAACTGACACTCTACTCTAGCTGTTTGCATAAACATTTCTCTAAATGCCTGTTAAAATTTTGCACATCACACGAACCTAAATATTCGCATATTTTACTTTCCTAATATCAATATTCAAAATAGCGAATTCAATACCACGCTGCGAATTTCAATGCATTTGCGACTATATATACGTACACACAAACGGTCGCTTTGCCACCCGATATTTCAAAACTAAATTCATCACGAATTGTTCCTCTCTCTCTCTCTCTTCGCACCGACCATTACAGAGCATCAAAATTCCACACATACCCGTGGCGCTATATAGTTGACAAACTTCGTCTCGCGGCCAAACTAACCCAATTACTTCTCTCTTTCTCCTCCCATTCCCTATCCAACCCTCAACAACATCAACGACGACACCTCGTTTATCTCGCGCCATTTATCGAAAACAAGACTAGCATCGAGTATATATACGCGCGGGAGAGAAAAGCTTCCTCTCACGTCGTAAAAGCACGCGTGTATAGGATGGACGAGGAGGGATTCATAGCAGCCGATTTCTCGTGCGCGCGTTCGGTGATACGTAAAGGAAAAAAAAGAGGAATTACAATTTCAAATGCAATCTCACGCGAGAGAGGGAGAAGAAAGCGGAAACGCGCGCGCGCGACACCGTAAAATCGCCACGGGCCATCAGCCGGATTAAACGGCCCGGAAAGGAAGACTTTGATAAGTTGAAGGAGGGAGGGGTAGGAGAGGGAGAGGGAGAGAGAGAGAGATCCCTTAAGTTAATGAAACTGCTGGCCTGGCAGCAGCTGCTACTACTGCTTTAAGCAGGAGCATGGGTTATGGATGCGGCAGTATCTGTGTTTCGTGTACTTCGCTCGCTCGCTGGTTTATATTCGAGCTTGTTTTCGAGGAGGAGGAGAGAGAGAGGAAAAGATTCGTTTGCGGATGTGTTGTGCGGTGGTGGTTTCGCCGAATTGGTGGTTCACTGGCTGCTGAGAGAATTGGGGAGGTGATTGGTGGTGGGAAGACATTTCGTGTAATTTAACAGTGTTATTTTTCGGTTGAAATTAACGAAAAATCTTGGTTTTTAAGATTGTACGGAAGCTTTTATTCATTTAAAATTCTAATGGGCAATAATGAATGTTGACTATCTGTTTAATCCTACTCGCGAATGATGATATATTACTAACTGTAGATTCATAAATCAAACGACGATTATTACCCAAGACGTTGTACATTTACTTTTCTATTGTATAATTTCAACTCTGCCGTTTGCTAAAGCAGTCACGGACATTTCGCGAGCACGCAACGAGGTCTAGTTTCGTATAGGTTGCGCGGGAAAATTGATCTCGAGGCCAATTTCTCTTTGTCCGCGATTTAAGTGGAGCTAGCACCACGATAATATTGCAATCGATTCGCGCGTAATTGCCTGAGTGTTTTATCGGGTTATCAATTTTTCCTACGAGAGAAGAAGAGTGGCTCTTTTATACTTATCGTCATAAAAGCTGACTGTTCCGCTCTCGCGATGCTTTTTTATTTTCACAGAGCTTTAGTCTTTTCCAAAGTCACTGATTAAAGTATTTATAGTATTTTTGGGGTTTGCGATCATTATCAATCTTTGGAAAAAGTTAGATTTGATTTTGAGTAATAAGTAATATTGAAAACGCAATAAACTTATCGTAATTACAAAGAATCATCTATATATATGTTTGCATAATTTAAAGTTTTAATGGCCGTCTTATAAAAACTTGATCAAATTATCGATTCAACTATGTCAATCAGAGACTTGCGTTCAAATAAAAACTCTGCTTAACGAACTCTTTCAACCAATTGAAAAGCCACCCCAAACTCTACGCCCTACCGGAGATACCGAATTTCTCCTATTAAAACGCACACCAATTTTTTTATTTTTTTGGTTTAATAAGCCGAATAGTCGAACCGCACTTGTGAAAGAAAACTTTAAATGGGCATATATGTAGACTGCACCGGCCAAGCAAGATTTTCGACATCAAAGCTCCTCTCTCTCTCCCTCTCATTAACAACATCCTCCGAAATAGCTTCGAGATTTCCGTGCCCAATTAAGACCGCGTACAATGCAGAGCGCGCGCCTTCGAAAAGAGAAAACAGAGTCAAGGACGCGCGTGTGCCTATAGTGAAAAAAAAACGTCGCTAGCCAGTAGTTGGGGGGAGGTAGAAAAAAAATTGGCCGTGTAGCCGAGACGTGGCACAATGAGGCGAGACTATAGGACAAGACTCGAGCGTATATGAGCACAGCAGCTGCGAGAGATAATGAGCCGCGAAATAATTTCGTTTTGCTGAAATTGTTGAGAGGGCTGAAATTTTAGTACGAGATTCTTTTTGAATTAGTAATTTCGATGCTTTTTAACGTTTTTAATTAGATCGATATATGTATATGTAAGGTATGTAGTAAATTCATGTTAGATAATTTTATAAAATTGAGGTATGTTAATTTTTTAAATTGGAAGCGCTGAAAAAAACAAGTATATGAATTTTTTAACCAAATTTTTTATAAAAAAAGTGTACGAGTGTTTTCCATCTAAAATTCGAGTAGAAAATGTTCTGAAATCATATTTCGGAAAAATCATATTAAAGCATCCTCTATAATTAAATGGCTCAATAAATAATCCGATGCTAATTATAAATTTAATATATATGCTTCGACGTTGAGGTTTGAATATTTAAAAAATTCTTTTTATCTACCACCTTCTCTCTTCCTCTCACTCATTCACATCCACGTTTACTCGAAAACTCACTGAAAGAGCCTCACTTACCACAAAATGAAATACATAGAAATGCTTCGATTTGAAAAAAATAGACGAGAAAACGAAACCCGCACATACATCCACACACATCTACATATATACTCGCTTCGAAAAGCAGAAAAAACGCGGACAAAGAGGAGAACAAAAAAAAAATGGGTGAAAAAAGAAAATGGAGGCGCGAGTGCGCGAGCGAAAAAAGTACTCGCGCGCGCGAGTGAGCTTTTAATAAGGAGACCTTGACACTCTTTCGTCGGAGAAGTAAGAGTCCGGAGGCGGAACGATTTCCGAGGGTGGGACGCGAAAAAAGAAGAGAGGCGTGGAGTAGAGAAATAGAGAGAGAGAGAGAGAGAGAGAGAGGGGGAGAAGAAATTTCCGAGCCGATTAAGGCTAAGGTACACCGAGAGACAATAACGTGTGCGCGCGAGACTCCCGCGGGCGTCGTGCGACTTGATTATATCCCGTGTGTGTGCTGGTGCGGCGGTTTTTAAATTCGCGAGAATATGGTTCGCGAGTGTGTGTGTGTGTGTTTCGGGGTTAGAATTGAGGTTGAGTGGAAAATAGTACGAACTGAGAGCCAGATATGTATATATGTATTTGTCGATGTTAAAGAAAATGTATATATGAAGGTATATACGATCGAAACAGTATATTAATCTGATCGTTATCCTGAACTTCGTATAAATGACGCGTTATATGAGATTATTGGAATATTTTAATGATCTTACAGTTAGTTATTCTCATACCACTGCTTTATTCAAAACTTTCGTTCACTTCTACAAATCTGCATGAATCCAACAAAGGATCACAAAGACAATTCGTGTCGTATATCCACTAACTATCGATTTTTGATATCAAAATCCAACGAAACTTTCATCTGAAAGCGAATACAATCCTACGTCGAACTAAACGCGACAGTCATTATATACACACGAGCAGGCTTCAAGAATCCACGAGAGCAGAGTTAATACATTAATGAGCGCTACGCAAATGCATAATAGCAGCTAGAGAGTGAGAGAGAGTAGGAAAGGGCAACTATTTGACAGTTTCTCCAATGCATTCAAGTCCTCCTTCTCCTCTCTATAGCAACGCGTGTACGCGGGTAACTTCCCGTGCCCCTGTGCCTTCCTGTTACGAAAGTTTGACCCCGATGGACTGTATAAACTTGAGAAGGGGGCACGCGTGACGCGGGACTTTTGTTATTAACTTAAATAGTTGGCGAGTGCGCGCGTTGCTGAATGGAGAGAGAACGAGAAGAGAGAAGCGCGCTTTGGCTATGAAGAATGAATGATTTTGAAGCTACGAGGACACTGCACGCTTGCGCTTTGTCCTGATTTATCGATCGCGCGTGAACACGTTCTAAGTATCGGTGGAGTATCGTTTCTTCTTGTAGTTTGGTAGTTTGAGCCAAGTTTTTTTTTCTACTTGGACTGGGGCTCTTCGAATAATTCCGTCTAATGCGCGAGTCGTGAGCAGTTGTAGTTGCTTGAAAGTATGAAGCTGGAGAGTAACTTTAATGTCAGTTTCGACTGAAATTTTTTCTGTGCATATAATTGTGTACCTCTTGTGTTCAGATGAAGCATAATAAACTGATAATATAGCGAGATAATTTGATAACATCTACTTTTCTATACTTTATTTGACTTTTCAATCCGTTAGATCTCACATTTCAAGGAATCCAGTACCGAGTGACCTCACAATTCTTCCATTTACACATAAATATAAACTAGGATCCCCAAGAATAACCTTGCGAAAAAAACATGCGCCCTCGTATACCCAACAAAGAAGCAGAGCAAAATAAAACTGGCGAATCTCTGCACCGGAAATAGAATCATCCCTTCTCTCTTTCACCTCTCGGCCGCATATACAGCGCATCAAGAAAAAAGGTGAAACACCCAACCCTTTCTTGTCGAAAAAGAATCTAGCAACTCGAGCAAGAGAAGAACCTCTTGGAATTAAGAGGGGAGCATGCGCACACGCTTTAAGCTTGTAAGAGCTTTTCACCTCGAAAGACTATGTGTATGTATGTGTGTGTGTGTGCCTCGACCGGAATTTATGGACGTTAGAGTTAACCGAATGCGCAAAACACGGACTGGATTTATCGCCACGAAGCGCGAGCGCGAAACTCAATGCCGAGTATAGTATGTAGAAGTATATACGGGTAGGAGAAGGAAGAGGAAGCAGCTACTTAATAGTTTTCCTCCTAACGCGCCAACGCCTGGCTGCTCTTGTTCCATTCAAGTCGCTGTCTTGAGGAAGAGAGAGAGGGAGAGAGAGAGAGAGAGAGGCTGAGGTATACACTCGGATTCGGGGATGCCGGGAGTATAGTACGCGCGAGTATTGAGGGGCGAGACTGAATTGCGAATGAAGGGCGGTGCATTAAATCGCGGATGTTGCTCTGTTTGGCGCTGGATTATTCGCCAACGCTGTGAGTGGCATGTTTATTCGGCTGGGAGGAAGAGAAATTATGGGATAGTAGAGGTGGATTTGAGTGAAGTGACTTTTTTTCGTCGTTTCAAGGTTTAGAAAATTATTGACCTAGATAATGTAATGCTGATAAATACGGTGTATTTGTATTTAGAGTTGGATTCTAGTGTTGTTGGGGTTTGCTTTCTATGTTAATAGAATAAGTACTGTGTGCAATAGACAGGGACGAGGTTCAAAGAATAATTTTACATTCGTAATTAATGTTATAAGTTTGTGGATGTACAATATCAGAATATTATCCAGGTTTATGAAACGCTATATCGTGAATTTGTTTAGATGATGAAAAGTGTAGTGGTAGCTTTAAAATTTCTATACCATTCAATAAACACCCTCTTGAAAAGTTTAAATGCAGAATTTCAAGCATTATAAAAGTTTTGGGAATTACAACTGGGTATGTGAGAATTAGTTGAATTTCGCGCGATTCTCAACCAAAATTAAACTTTTGAAATTTTAGTTATTGGAGTTTTACTCTCGAACTTTTAGAATTCTTATTTTGACGTTAGCCGAGTTTTCAGCAACCAAGCAAATTGAGTTTAAAACTTGAAGTGTTCGCGCACAATTTACTTTACAAATTTCTAAGATATGATGTTCGCATTTAATTCAGTTTATAAAACACTACGGTGAGGATTCAAATCTTCATTCGTTCGACAGTTTCAAGAGCAGAAGTACCAAGAAACCCGAGTTTCCACGTACTTTATAACAATATTTATTTATCTTCTCAACTATTACACGGAACATAAATTGCTTAGTTTATTTTGCCTCTAATAGGTTTTCCAAGGATTGTTTTTTTTCTAGTACATCAACGTGTTTTAATTACAATTAAAAAAACAAAATTATTCCTCTCTGCTTCTACTTAACATTCCTCCTTCAAAATGATGCACTCAAATTCTAATCAGGCACTCGAACCCCACCGCCGATTCCTTCTCCTACCGTTGAAAACAAAACTCCCGTACCTACATAGTAACCAGCGACACGATTTTCCTTCACCCCCATAACGTATTCCACTGCGCACTTGCAGCGCTGCGCAAAGCAAACGCCGCCGCGCGTCGCTGCAATTCATTACCGCACGCTCTCGCAAGCAAGCGTCTTTCCCTTCGAACGCGAATTGAAAGTAAGATTCGACTTCTCGAGGTTTAACGAGGACTCGAGGGAATTCGGCTGCTGCGCGTCTCTCTTTTATTGGCTGGCTCGAGTTGCGGCGCGAGCGTGCAATCGATGACTTACGCGATGTGAGCTGCTTACCGAGAGGAGGCTGGGTATAGTTTCAGTTGGTACTCACCTGGAACAGAAAGAAAGTGGATGGTTAGGTATAAAGTAAAATTTATATATATGTGTATGTAGAAGTAAGAAGTGTTGTTAGAAAAGAAAGTTAATTATGTTGGTTTGCTGGATATATGTATACATATATAGTTTTAGTTTAAAAAAATATCTATGAGGTGGTTGTAATTAGGAAGAAAATTGTGACCGCTATGGGTACGGAAATTTTATGTTGTAAAGCAATGAATAATATTTTATTAGTAATTTTGAAATTTTTTTTATAACATCAACTACATGATAAACTTTCCTTTATTTTAGAACCTATAAAAAATAACGAAGTAAGTTAATTACTAACATAACTGTACTAATTTCACTTTATGTTTAATTAAGTTAACTTCTACACTAAAAAATAATTATTAATAAAACTGTTCAAAATCTACTTTGTTGTAATTACTTAGATACATTGTATTTTAGATTGTGAATTCGTTATTCTCCATTTTAATAAGCGAATATGAAATCTATTTCTTTTTTAATAAAGTATTACAATAGCATGGAGCTATTATTCTTTCAATTTTTTAACAATCCGAAGAAAATTTTACTTTAAAAAATTGAAAAAACGTAACAGTAAGTGTTGAGCTCGAGTGACGCTACAGAATTAAAATTTTAAATTTTGAAAATTGTAGAAATGCGTTCCACTTCTTTTCACCTTTTTGAAATATTCTATTTTCAAAAGAAAACTGCAATCTAGGGCGGACCTTTAACGGGAAAATTCATTAGATGAAAAAAAAAACGTTTGTTTGCGGAGTCAGGGTCGAACTGAAAGCCGCAGAAAGGATAATTTGGCAGCGGAAATTCATTTGGAGATTCCAATTTTGCAGCTTTTCTTTTGTGCTCGCGTGCATAGATTTGTCATTTCGGTGAATCGATAAAAATGCCCGAGCCACTGTTTACTACTGCACAAAAGGGACGGAATTGCAAAAATGTCGGGGGATGTTTTGAATACAAACGTATTGCCACTAAATGTTGATAACTAATTAATTTAACCTTTGTTGAAAATTTGTTCTTTTTCGTTTTGAAAAATATATTTCAATGGGGAATTCTCACTAATTTCTCGAAAAACGTTTTGGATTATCATTTGCACACTGCAGTGCCACCTAATTTTCTGCACATGACTTATTTCAGTATAATTCAGACAATTTCAAGTATGTACATTTGTACCTAGTTTCAAGTACTTTTCGAGACCATTCATCAAAAACATTTATTACTTTGGCACAATTCCATGTAACAACAGTCCATAATTAAAGTGAATAACTCATGAGCTGCACTTTCGTACAATTTAGTTTACAAGCAAAGTTGATCTTTTGATATTGTCGACTGCAATTATTCTAGATGGCTCATTGTGAAACGAAAATATAAAAAATACAATTGACAATTTTCACCTTGGTGAAAATTCAAAATATTTTGAAACTAATAATTGGCCAATATTATTAAAAACTTTTTATAAAATTGTGATTTTTTTGTCTAATTTCAAGATCCCATTGAGACATTTTTTTCCCTATCATTTAAAAATTTAATATATTGAAAAATAAAATTACGTTACATAAAATATAAGCTTGGTCTCGGGTATTCTAAGGATATCAAAGTTGATCAGTATTATTAGTCAGGAAATGGCTCATAAAAGACTTGTTATTATGATAAGAGGAAAGAGAGACATAATGACAATAAATGCACTTCACATAGCATTTACAAAAGAACTGCTATAGATGTTTTTTTTTATTAGTCGAATGTCGTCGAATGTAACGTCGAGTTGGCAACTAAGATATAAAAAAAATATTGCGATTACATAATTTTATTTCCAAATCTATAAAATTCACATCTATAATTTTTCGATTGAATAGAAAATCAATTTTTCAGGGGCTTATGGACAGCGTTAAACAAGAATTCCAATTACGTCAATCTACAAAAAATTATTCCTCTCTCTCTCTCTCTCTCTCTCTTTCTCTCTCTCTTTCTCTTCATCAATAACCGCTTCACACACGCACCCACGCACACTCCACTTACTAGCATCTAAACAACAAAAAAGGTGATCGATCCGTGCAATAAGAGGCGACCTAGAGCCCGCGCTCGCGTACTCGGTGCAACCTATAGAAACAAAGCGAACGCGGGCGCACATATATATATGTATAATACCCTCGCGCACGAGCGAGCGGGTGGGCCAGGCCGGGGGATGAAACGTCGACGCGGCGTGGCAGATCTGGAGCGCGCGGCCTCGAAAATCCGCTGCACATACAGACAGATACTCGTACGCGTACGTATACACACACACACACACACATGCATATATACACGCGGACGCCCGTATTCGCTTGGAACGACGCCAACTGGCAGCCGACACGGCGATTTAACGTCCCTACGCTCAAAGTACACACACGTGTAGAGAGAGAGAGAGAGGGCTGGTGCGCAGAGGACGTGGAGTATATGTGTGTGTGTCTGTACGGGGTGGCCCGTTTCGAAGGGGCGACCGAGTTCTATCTCGGAGTGAAGGAGGAGGTGATGGAGGAGGAAAAGGAGGATGGATGTAAGGATGCGCTTTCTGGGATGGTAGGCTTTTTATATACGGATTTTAGGGTATATATTATGCGGTTGTTCTTCGTCCGGGTGACGTTGATGAGTAAAGCAGTGTCACGGGGTATGAAAATTATCAAAGATCGGTATGATGTCGAAAAATATTACTTTTACTTTTATACTTTGAACACTGTTTGGTTAATTTGATACAACAAATTGTTATTTCTTCGGTAGAATCGGATATAGCAATTGGATATGGCTTCCTCACGATGAAGCTGAGGATAATTAAACGGCTCGCTAACAAATAACACGAATCTATTATTAGTTGCAGCAATCTAACCAAGTAAAGATCAATTTCCTCCCCTATCATTGCGTATACTATTTGCAGTAACACAAGAGTTGTAACGTACATCCAGATCGCAACTACCAGTATTTGCAATTACTTTAATTAAATTAAACCACTTCTTTCCCATTCGCTACGAGCTATTGCCTATGAGGAAAAAATCTAGTTCTTCGTCTGCTTATATTGCATACCAAAACCTGCCGCTGTAACGTATCCTATTTGTTTTTTTTTTTTTTTTTTTTACAACGAGGCTGCATTTGCTCGATTGGCCTTTTGACGAGCAATTCGAGCACCCGGTATACAATCCACACGTTTTCTCTCTCTGTACACACGTAAGAACGTGCCAGGCTTGTTGAGTTTAGTGCCGTGCAAGCGTTTTTTTTTGTTTTTTTTTCGCTGTAGCGTTTTTTCCTCCGCGCTTTCCTATCCGCTCGTTTCAACGCGTTAATTATTTACGTTCCGCACATTCGACGCCGTATCGAATTGAAATCTCGGTTCGGGCGTGTATTTTCCGAGCGCGTCGTGAATTGACTATACTCACGCATACATATATACACAGACTGCCTCTGACAGTCTCTATTTGAATAATTACGTAGCTCTAATGCAGTGTAATTCGTTACATCAAAGATGAGCGTAGTAATTTTAAAGCACGGTGTTCGAAATTTTAATTGACAATTCTTTTCGGTAGTAGTCGGATTAACGCTTTTATCACGCTGCTATCGCAGCAAAAGTGAGTTTCAATTGCCTGAGTTTCTCTCCAATATACGTATTGTAAAACCACAGACATGCAAAGCTTGTTTTTTTCTCTTTTTTCGAAAATTTTTTTCACGTTATTTCTATATAGATTTTGTATCAGTTACAACCGAGCTTTTACGATTCCTGTGTCGAATTTATTCTTTTCTGTGTATAGAAGGACGTACGCTGCTGCTGCGGTGGCGATGCTGGCAAGGGAGTGATTTCACGTAAGCCAGCTTGGAAAATGTTAACTTTATTCCCTCGGCTTTCCAGGGGTTCTCGCGTCTCTTTCTTATTTCGCGATTTTTATTGAATACCCGTGTCATTTGGTTTTATTGTGCCGTAAGGATGGATGTAAGAGAAGGAGTCGATTCGCATGATCAAAATTTTTCGATTAAAGTGAAATTCGATGTAAGTTTGGTATGAGCTGGAAAATGAGCAATTAATATTTAATACGCGTGAGTATACACTGTGGGTATGTTTTTGTTCTCGAAAATATAACCGTGACATTCTCTGGATCGAAAAATATTTTCTATGTTCAAGTGTACATGCGATCTATGTCATATAGCATCAATTTCGCTGTTTATTTTTCATTTTGAGAAGCAAATAATTGAACACTAATACACTGCAGCATACAATACTATCTGGAATATTTTGCTAAAAGCACACTAGGATTTCGCTACGTTTCGCTGCCTCGCAAATATTGACTTTGCTTATAACAAAAAAATAAACAGCAGAATTTCTTCTACGTTAGCATTTTGTGGTATCCAATTTATATGGTGCTGACTGCGCTGAATTACGACACAAATTGTATCTGCATAATTTAACTGACGCTTATACTTTCTAAAAGGTAAGCGAAACGCTTAATTAGTTTAATTGAAGTTCAGAACGAAAAGTTTGAAATTTTTCGAAAAATATTTATCTCACTGGTATTCTATATAATGTAGTACATATAAATAATCATAAACGTTCAAATTATAAGCAAGTATAATTAATACGTACATTTAACAATAACGTTATAAAAATCGTATAGTTCCTGAGAATGAGTAATTAATCATAACAGCGTAAAACCGGAAAAAAACCACTAAAAGTCCTCGACCATTAAGCCGCATGCGCTCAAATCCGTTCAAATCCACATCCACTCCAACCACAAATCTTAACTCTCCCATGGTGCCCTAAGCAAATATCCTAATTACCGTTCGACTCTCGCCTCGAAGAAAAATCCTTCCACACTTTCCGTTTAATTGCTCCGCTTAATCGAACAAAACGACGACGACGACGACCTTTCTCCTCTCACCTCGTGCGCGTACATACACACACACGTCGAACTTTCCAATCCCTCGATCGTGTTGAGCTTTACGATCGTCTAATGGGCCGCGTCGATTGGTCAGCGGTGACTTTTGTCCGTCTCCCGCTTTCCGTTTGGGTAAACACGTGCACTTCATTAAGTGACAGATTGACTCGCGGCCGCGCAGTGGTTTTCGATCTGCCGTTTTTTTTTCACGGCTGACTGAAGGTTCCCTTTTTTTGGGGAGGACAGGGTTGCTAGAGTTTTCTTATGGGGATTGATTAGGGGACAAGAGTGTAAGAAGTGCGAGTCGCGCTGAATGTTAATCGGGGTAATGGAGGCTCGGTTGGAGCTGTTAGGGAGGAGAAGATTGAGAGAGGGATAGCAAATGGCGGAAGCTTTTTAATGTGATTTTCGGTAATACAGTTGAATGGCAAAAATTCATGGTATTATTTTTTCAGGGGAGAATTATTGTGTTTAATTTTTTCCTTTTTTTTAAAAAGAAAATTTATTGTATTACACAGTAGCGCTGGCAAACACTCGTCATTTTATAATTTTTGTAACTAATTTAAGTTTTTGAAATAATAGTATTTTATAAACAACCGCACTTTTGTAACATTTTTCTTAAAATCATACAGAAAAAACTACTATACTAAAATCATATTGTATTATTGTGAAAGCTATTAGGATTTATGTTCCAATATTGTAGAAATCGTTAATGTACCGTTTATAATTTTTGGAAAAGCTTTATTATATACTCATAAACTTCGAATTCCCGATAATAGGCTTAACCAAATACGTTCAAACGATTCACTCAGATAATCATCTGATCAAAGCTACAAGATCATCTGTAATGATAATATACTAATGGATATTGGAACATCGATAGGAACTTAAAAGCATCTGATTAATTATTAACCTGAGTTGAGAATTGAAACAAAAAAAGGTATAAATAAAGTAATTCGATATTTCTACTTCCAAAAACACTATCACAATTTACATAACATTGTTAGATATTATAGTAAATATATAATCTTGACTATATACCGATATACTAGCTGTAATGCATATACATACATGACCCCCATTACGTTGTTTATGTGTATAGTAACGAAAAGCGAGAGCGACTTACTGCGCAACGTACTTGTTCTCTTGCCGTTCAGACGTCGATGTAGGCAGACATATAATAGACAACAGCTATTATAGCCAATTTCAATAAATACTGTTTTGTACCAAAGAGCTCTTAATTAATTATCAATCCTTTATTACCACACCTCAACAAACATAAACTTGATAAATTGCTCTTTTAAAATGTTTCTTTATTAAAGTACTCGTTAAAAAAAACGAGCCAACTACTTTAACTAATCAACGAAACTTGTTCTTATTTTCCTGGCATTCATATTTCCTTGCCAACGCTGGGGCCAGCACCTTCATCTCCATAAAAAAAGAGCCAACAGACACTAACAAAAGCCATCATCAATTCCACGGAAGCACCCACTTTGTGCAACAAATAAACGCCATTTCACAAACCAAAAAAACAATGCAAAACCTGCAATTGTACCTTATATATACATATCTATTGTCCAACGAGTTATAATACAACATCGCACGGGTATAAGGCAACAATAACGAAAAGCCCCGCCGTGCGCGTTTACTTGAAAGAGTATAAAAAAAAAATAATGCGAAACACTTATGCAGTCCGGCTGCAGCCCACCGCGAGGGATTACTCCCCGCGAGATTATAATGCCGGCGAGGAATAAATTTATCGCGTTCGCGTGGCTCTGAGCAATATGTGCCGCGCTATCGCGGATTAAGTAGCCGCCGGAGTAATGATTCTCTCTCTTTCTCTCCTTTCGCTTGGGTAGAAACAATGAAAAGTTCGCGAGGGTGGGAGTCTTTTGTGGGAGATCGGAGGGAGAGGGGGAGAGAAGAAGTTGCTCGCGGTAATTAGCTCGCGGCTTTCTTTCAGGTTCTCCTGGGGAGGTTGAGGTGCTGCTACGCGCGTACAGTGATTTTTTAAGTGTTTTACGATGTCTTGCGGGTATTGTTCATATACCTTCCTTCTTTTTTATATAGTTGCGGAGTGAGAAAATGATTCAGAAGCGGTTTACAGCCGCGTGCAGGGTAATTATAGATATTAGAATGTACATTATTGATTCTATAAACCCTATTTATTTTAATTATTGGTATAAATGCAAACGCTTAGAATGACAGAAATACGTGAAATATGAGAGAGAGAGAGAAACACGACAACCAACGAGAACTCCCAGAGCTTCACATTTTTAACTCCTGGTCCATTCCGCGACTATATACAAGCGTGCGAAAATCGCGCGTACGTGGTTCACGAAATGGAAGCAGCGAAATAAGAGTAAAAAAATGGAAAAAAAACGACGAAGGGTCGCGATATAATACGAAACGTGCTCGGAGCGAGATGTATTATCAGTATGCAGAGCGCGTTGGAACTCTTTCGGTCCGTTCTGGAATTTTTGCAGTTTGCCGACGCACGTGCGCGCACCGCGCGCGTTTCTTTATTAATTGTGGGAAAGTAGATGTACTTCATTGTTTTCGCGTTCGTCACTCGTGACTGTAGTTTCGGTTGGTGGCTGCGCGCGCGTGTGTTATAGAAGCTCGGTTTTTTATTAGGATGATTAAAATGGGGAAGTTTGTTGAGGCTGGAGTTGAAATATATTTTTATATGTAAGAGTTTATTGCAGTAAGATAAAATTGAAGTGAAAATTTAATTAAATACATTTTTTATTCTGATACATTACTGTGGGTTGTTGATATTTCATTTTTATTATTATCTGAATATTTCATGATAAAATAGTATATTTAGAGATATTTATTTTTCATTTGTTTTCTTGACGTTTAGATATTTTACGAAAAATATAGTTACGACATATACGTGTCTCTGTCAATATTATAAAGTTGATAAAGTTCATAACATATTTATATATATGTAGTCTTCTTCATATTTTAAAAAATAAGGTAAAAATTTGAAAAGTTATATAGCTCGTTGAAGTTTCTTTGCGACGTTATTACGTTATCATTCTTCTCGAAAGAATGTCAAGACGGCAGCCGGATGACGTCATGAAAATTTCAAACTGCTGCATGCTCCTTCAATATTAGCGATATTAGAAAATTCAAGGAGTTCGCAAAGAAAATACACTATGATCGACTAGAATTTGTTCGAAATCTAATAAAAAATTCTTTTTGACATTAAAACCGAACATCTTGACGTCGTCAACGTGACCTTCTTTCAGAAAATATACAAAAGCAATGAAACTAAAACATATACATACAATCAAATAAAATATCCTTTAACGATTAATTACCATACAAATTAAAATCTCGCGAACATACAAAGAACCTTTCGCAATTCCTATTCGCTCTAAATCACAAAAATCTCTCGTCTACTCCCGATGCAGATTAATTCAATCTAATATCGCGAGCTCGAGAGTATATCAGTCCATCTTCGAAAGAGTTATAAGACCTCGGTCTATATGCGCCACGCTTACTCGCGAGACAAATGGGCGTGAAAAATTCATGACCGACTATTTAAGTCGACCTCGCGCTGCTGAATCTTTGATGGAAAGAGCGAGAGAGAAGGAGCAAGCGATGCGAGAAAAAGAGAGAGAGAGAGAGCGAGAGAGAAAATATCTGAGATTGCCCGAAGAACCGTATGAATTTATCATTATTTTTAGCGCTTGACGTGAGCCTCGACTCTTGCGCAAGGTTGCTCGCTTGTTTTGCCGCGCGAATGGACGCTTATCGGGGAAGGAGTTATGTTTTGAAATCGTAAAGAGCGAGTGAAACGGACTGGACGAGATCGATTTGAGCGGCCGCTCGTTCTCCCCCGCGTGTTCAAGTTCGCTCGGCCGCATAGTTGCGAGAGCTTGAGCTTTTAGAGAAGGGGAACGTTGTATTGTTAAAGATTTCGGTCGTGCGGTTGTTAATTGTCGAATTTGTTTTAAAGAAGAAGAATATATTTTTACCTTTATTCGTTTGAGTAATTGTATATAATTAAGCTGTTAAAATTAAAAAGAAAATTAGTATTTAATGCATTTTACGCTATGCAATCTACGAATCGCAGAAAATTAAATAAAAAATCGAGTGTACAAATATTTTTTTTATAAAAATTAAGATCTAATTAAAAAAACTTCTGCAATAAAATTATTTTCTTTTTCTTTTTTGTCCAACGAGAAACTTCTTAGTTTCACATTACCTACAGTGTGTCTGTATACCAAAATAAACAGCCAAAAGCTATTCCCATCAGGGCAACACGTCGTAAGCGCGAGGTAAGCAACTTGAAAACGGTCGCGTTGTAATGATACTCTTGCTCTCGAGAATGCGTAATTTCGAAAATGAAAAAGAGAAAATTCTCCCTCTTCTCTTCTCTTCTCTCTTGTTCTCTAGGGGGAGACTGAAAGAATGCGCGAAAATGCACCCACCGAGATTGGAGGAAATTCCGGCCGGCAAGTGACGCCGAAGTTTCGACGCTTCCGCCCTCGCAGGAAGGAAGTAAGGATCTTAGCAGCTCGCAAACAATTTTCTTAGTTAATTCTTTGCTCGGATAAGGTATAAAGCAGTGGAGTAAAGGAGAGCTGAATGGGAGGGAATTTCGGGGAAAAGGTTGGCTATGTTGGTTCAAGTTTTACGTACAGTATACTATGTTGCATTCTTTCAACATTGTTGAACATTTAAATTAAAATTCTGATATTTTCTTAATTAAGTATATATATTTTATTGTTCTTAAACATTGTACATTACGTTTGTTATAAATTAGATACATAGACACAATACAAAAGGTACAATTACAAATACAACACAACATAACGATTGCAATCTAAAATTCACATCATTTGGATTTCAAAACATCGCTATATACCATATAACCATTAACCAGACACTGATCCCACAATATTTCTTCCCAACCGTCACAACCTCTCGTATATACAAACGTCAAAACCATCCATACACGCGCCTTCCTCGCATCGTCGAACGCAGCTGCGTCACAATGTAGAGCTTCTCTCGTAGCCCATTAACGGGCACGCGCATATCGACATCCTCCCTTTCGGTTTATCCTCGGAAGGAGGTCAAAGATATAACCGCTCCCTCCTCCCTCCAGCGAAATCACACGGGCGAGTGGACAACGCGTCGCGGTAGCTTATCTCTCAAGTGACCGGCTGCTCTCTACCCTATATAATACGCGTGTGCACGCAGCAACCGAGTATCGTCTATGAAATTTTGATCGTTTCAACCGCACATGGTTTTGGTTATAGCTACGAGATTTGCGTTTGCGGTGTAGGAGGGAAGGTGCGGACGATGGTTACAATTGTTTTTTGAGATAGAGCGGATATGGGAAATCGGTTGTAAAGGTGTAGGATGTAGCTATGTATGTGTAGAACGGGCGTTGTAAATATAAAGCTTTAAATGCACGTGGGAATAGAATGGTTGAATGGATTTGTATATATCTGTAGTTGGATATAGTTTGCTGGTATCGGGAATAATAATTGTACGAGATTATTGTCTCGATATAGATTTGAAACTAAAACTTTTATCGAAAATATATACAAAAAGTTTGAAAATTTTTGGAACTACAAAATTATATACCTATGCATGTGCAATACTTGAAACGGTTTGTTCTTAAATATGTATTTTATTGGGACATTACAGAAATCTGGCGTACAATCGAAGCGCACATTTCCTATAAAGTTAACTTAAATCTCCTCTGTAAAATGCAAATGATTGTGTATTTTAAATCGAGCTGCAATTCCGGTAAGATTTGCATTTTCGAACTACGAGAACGCTTCCGTTTAATATTATTGGTATTTCGAACACGTGTTACGTAAAGGACGAAGCATCTGCTTACATTGGATTTCACTGCTAAAATTTAAACGGCGCTATTTATACAAGTATATCATTAAAATAATGTAAAACATTGTTTTTTTATTTTTGATTTTTCTGCTATTAGTTTAAG
The DNA here is from genome assembly GCA_035583055.1 of Torymus tubicola. NCBI lineage: Eukaryota > Metazoa > Arthropoda > Insecta > Hymenoptera > Torymidae > Torymus > Torymus tubicola. Next base: position 64,472 of record JAWWEQ010049472.1, read on the forward strand.
AACATAAATAATAAAATTTCATCATGTTTATAAAAAGTTTCGCAATGATAAGTAAAGTAAATTATAACTGATATTTATCTACACAAACTATAATGATTTATTAAAAAATGTTAAGTTTTTTCGGCACATATTATACATGAAACTACACAATAACAATGAATTACACATACTTTAGACTTCAATATATAAAAATAAAACTACATTTCCTTACAACTCTCTTTATCCATACGTCACTGTCTCTATTTCATTCAACTTCTTTCGCATCTCTACACTTATATATAACATTCACACACTTCCACTTTTCTCTCTCTTGTTTATCCTCTCATTCCCCAACTATACGCCACAAAAAAGCAAACTTGTCTACCAACCGCCAACACCCCTATAACCGCGATCCTCGACGAAAACATCCTCTTACACATCGTCATCCAGCAGTTCACAATCCATCTTTGCTGCAATCGTTGCATTAATTGTCATGCTCTTGTAGCTGATCTCTTGGCAGCGTATTGTTTAACAACATAATGCGTATCACTGTTCGGACATTCCTCCTCACGTCGTATACCATCCATACCGCAGACTTTGCAAAATGCTCGACGCCGAGGGTTACGTTCAAGCCAGATGCGTCGTTGTCGTTCGTCGCTCTCCCGAAAGAATTCCGCAACGTCAAACATTCCCGGTTTCATCTGCTTTTCACGTTTTCTCTTGGTGCCGTCTTTTACCTCGCGATGTTGTTGGTATTGTTGTTGTCGCGACGTGTCCGATGTCTTTTCAGTAGTCGTGGTTGTATCGGAGCTGCTGCTGTCGATGCTGTTGTTACGTTGCCATTGTTGTTGTTCTTCTTCGCGCTTGTGTTTAGCGTTGAGCTCACGCAAGCGTGCGAGTAACTCGGCGGGCTTCATTCTGACTTGCTGCTACTGCTGTTGCTGTTTACACTGCCTCTGTGCTAAGGTTTTCCGGAGTTCAGAGGAATCGCTGCGTGCACGAGTATTGAAGTTTTCGCTTGTAATAGTGACACAGACTTCACTGCGTTTATAACACTTTCAAAGAACTGTGCTCTTCAGTAATTAATTTATAACTGTGATTATTTTACACAGATAAATTAAAATAAAGAACAGTTAGATTAAAACTCACGAAACCCGCTCGACTATTATGTAACTGAGGTTTTGTATTGCGTGCATAGTCTTGACGAACGACGGCTGTAGACTGCAGACTCCAAACTCTTGGGCTCCTCTTATCGGCAGTTCTGAGCAGTGTTTCTTTACACGGTTTCCGGTGTCAGATATGAGGCACTGTATACAGCAGAATTCCTTTCCGCGTCATATATCGTTTCTTTAAACTCAACGTCGTACTTGTTGTATATAGATATATGTACACAGTATGAAAGAGTTTTGATTAAACTGTACACAGGGCGATGTGTTCCCTTCGACTATTGGAACTGAAGTGATGGATTCTCACCTTTATATACGTAGGCTCTTCCTGCTTTCTCAAACCTTTAGCAGACTCTTCTACTAAGAGAAAACTTCTTTCCTGTATATAGGATAACATAAGGTGAAACATCTAGACTATGTCGTCCTTGGCGTTAAGTATTTAATGGTGGTAGGTAGGGGTAAGCGTAGGCACGCTTTACTAATTGCGGTAGATTTGTACATATATATATCTATATATATATATATATATACGAGTGTACAATACTTTGGATTATAAATTTATAATCTATAATAGACAGTTTATTGTGAAACTAAAATTTATACTTTATCTTGTCTATGATCTGGTACATTTCTTTATTCATTCATTTTCGCATAGTATATACGATTACGCTAAGCATCTATATATTTTAAATTGGTCTATGTTAATCTGTAAAATGAATCTCTTCTTAATTTTTTAAGGATATATATTTTAAATATTACTTTTTGTTAAGTAAGTAATAACTTATATATACCTCAATGCAAATTAAAATTTTTTAAAGTTTCAGATTCACGACCATAAACCGTTACCTGCTTTATACCTGGATCATAAAACTTCGGGTCGATAATCTTTACATGGAATCTCTATCTTTCCCAATCTCATTTGCTAGCGTACTTCCCTGCGAATTTTTCAAATTTAAATTTAAGTTTACGATATATTACTAAGTATGTACAGATTAGTATACACGTTTTCGTTGATTAACATTTATAAAACGATAAAACACGTGTAAATAATAACACTTCCAATCGTTTAGCGTGCGTCTAATTCTGATTTATCGAGCCAATTCTCAAAGTCAAATCAATCAAAGAAAAGACTCGTAAACCGGCCTCTCTCTCTCTCTACCTTCGAGTCGCTCGCAAATGATATATACCGTAGACATCATAAAACAAAGCTCGCCGCGAGATCGCCTCGCTGAAATATACTGCGAAATAAAACTCTCTCAATCTCTCTCTCTCTCTCTCTCTCTTTCTCTCTCTCTCTTACTCTTCTCGGTCGAACTTGCGCGCTTTTGTGAGCGTAAATTTTCAAGGCTTCGCGTGAGCAAGTTATTTATCGACTTTGCCCTTTTCTCACTGGCTTTCTTTCTGCTAGCGGAAGTATATACACTCCGATAAGTGAATTTTAATTTCCCCCTTTCCCCCACTTCGCGTTACTTGTCGCGCTCGTTAGGAAGTTGGAGGAGGTAGTGTATATATATATATATATATATATATATATATAGATGCTCGATAAGGAGTTATTTCGACGGGGGGTTTTAATTGCGCGAAAACGTAAATACGGAGGACTGAGTTGAATTAATTTAGAGGTGGAAGAAGGAGGAGGATTATTAAAGGGGGCATAAGTTGATGGGTTTCGCGAATGGAGTTGTTTCTGTGCCGAGTGATCGGTTTATCTGTGAATTTTGTATAATAATTCGCGAGATTCTCTTCATTTAATTCAGATTTTTTTTCTTTTTTTGGGACGACGAAATTTAATTATTAATTTCATTGAGAATTTAAGCACATTCATAATATTTCCTTTATTATTACTCTTTGAAACATTTCATAATTGATTATTTAACCTATATATTTTCACTCGCGCAAATTTTATGAATGTACAGTTTATACAGCTTCGTTGCAAATACTTATTCATCTTATTATAAAACGCATAATTATATAAAGTTATTTGCTTCAAAATTAAAATAAATATGTACTTATCTATAAAACATGTTTTTAAAATTACGCAATTCTTATTTTCGTTACATCTTTCTCAATTCATAAATTCACAATGGACTTTCGTGATGTCTTTCTACAACTTCTCTATATCTTCATCAAATTCTGCTATAATGTAAAAAGTTTCCCTTCATAACTCATTAACCTCGATATTTTAAATTTATACACGCCCCACGTTAAATATTCAGTTCAATTTTATTCCGCCTACAAAAACGTATCCATGTTAATGAATTTTAATTACAAAAAGGCAGGCGTGCGATCATTAAAAAGGGAACGAAAAAGAGTCTTTTAAAATGAAATCGCGCGACTGAAAATGACATTTTTAATTTTAATTTCAAATTCTTAATAAATATTTATTAATAGACAGATATCAAAAAAGTATTTGATATTAATATAATTATTTCTAATAAGCGCCAAACTTTTCATTGATAATTTGTTAAAGCAATAATAAAAATCAATTTACAAAATATTTTATTTCAAAATGTAATAATACCTTCCATAAATGAAAATATATTTGAAAAATAAAATTAATATTAAAATTCTCTTGTGAAAATTCATATTTATGTAATAAAATTTTAATTTATTTATATTAAGACTAAAAATTAATAATAAATTTTATGCATATTCCACTAAAGGAAGATAATTTACATTATCTCGCGAATTCATGTTTTATTTCTGTAAAACACAGCGTTTAAAACCAAAAAGTTGAGAAGTATCTTTTTGAAAACTTTTAAATCGAATTTAACAACGACGCGTTGGACAGCTCAGCGAATAAAAAAAACCCTTACCACGGCTACTCCGGAGTCGATTCGTCGTTACACACCGCCGTCGTACCTCCTATACCTACTTCTACAAACGAAGAAGCGAGGCGAGCAAAGGTAAAGGGAGCAAAAGCTGCAGGTATACACAGTCCTGCCATTGGTTTTTCTCTTTCCTTTCAGCGGCATCGGAAAATTGGAAGCTTTATTGCCGTTTGATTGAAAATGTTTTGTGTTCTCGTTTCTTCCTCGTCGCCGGTGCGCTTTCTTACCCGCACCTTCGTCCCCGTCGCGCTGGTGTAGTACTTACGTACCTATACAGCGTCGATTTCTTTTTTCGTCTGATCGTCAGTCGTTGTCGCCCGCGGAGTCTTTTAATCTTGGACTCGAGCTAATTTTTGCTCCTTCTGATAGGTTATAGTCACGGCTATCTTCATTGGCTTACTTTCGTTTCTCAGGAAGTCCGTTGCTTTTTGTTTCGCTTCGAGTAACGATGGATTTACGAGGTCTTTTCATTAAGGATTTTTAATGTATATAGGTGAAGGCGACAGCTTTTATAGTTTGCATCATAGAATGTTTTATTAATGAACTACTTTTTTTTTAATGAATATTGTACAATGATTTTCTCATATACTGTGCAACAGTTTATAAAAAATGGATTTCATTAATATCGTTTTTTTTTTAAATAATATTTCCTTTTATTTAACAAATTTTTTCCTGTAATTTTGTTTTATCGCACTATTTTTACTGCCGCGCGACGGGAACGCTATATTGAATAACGTGATCGAGCGCGAGCTTTCACTATTTTTGAAACCATGTATTTTACAACGCTTCGCATCGTGAATTTCCTGCAAAAGGTAAGATTCTTCAAAGGATTTCATGTTTCACAGACAACGGAAACCCGAGCAAATCCATTTTACCTTTTACACTGAACTTAAAGAAAATTCCTCGAGTTTCCACATGTACACTACTCTTTTCGCTTGTGTGTGTATGTTTTTTTTTCACCTCCAAATAAAATATATATATATTTTTTTTTCTCAACCATCGCGGAAAGCTTATTTTGTCTATAAAAAACCGGACAAGCCCGTAAAGCGAAGAGCGATAAACCGAGAAATAAAAGAACCCAATCGAGAGACCTATACATGTATATCTATATACGAGTTGCGAGCATATAACTATATATCTCATAGTGTTGGTGGCGTCTCCCCTCAAAGTCGTTCAGCACCGCGGCGCGTCGGTACAAATTAAACGTCCACTCGAACACCACCGTATATAGTGAGAAAACACATTGTAACGTACAACTATATATACACTTCTTTCTCTCTCTCTCGCTTTGTCACCATAGTCGCTTCCTCGTGACCTTTGAAACTTGAGGTTCTCTCATCGAGACGTGCGCGAGATGCTGCTTTCCTTTCCAAACGACTTCTAGCGTCCTGTGCCACGAGCCAAGATCCAATTAAGATAAAAACTACCCCGCGGTAATTAAAATTGCGCGCGAGTGGCTTCTCGATAGTTCCGCGCTGTCCTTAGAATTGCAGAGCGTATGGAAAGACGAGGAGGTGTCAAGAGAAAAGAGAGAAGGACGAGTAGGTTCGGTGATTAAGCGCACAGCGTGTGATTCTGCCGTTCCGGCGACTTTGTTTTCCTTGTTCCTATAGGAGGGTTGAATAAAGGAACAGGTTGGAATTTTCGGAGGAGACGGACGTGCGGGCGGAGGGAAATTTGAATTGGAAAGTGGATTTCGAGAATCGATCCGATTCGACGATTGGAAAATAATAGCTGGAAGTTTGATTATTCATGGAGGATTGGAACTTTTCTTGAATAAAATTATCGGTTTTCAGGCAAATAAGTGATTTTAGGTTTTTATTTAATCAATATATTTAAACTAAAAATTGTATATATATAATTTTGACAAATTCTATTTTTCTTCAGTTCATTCTCTTTAAAAAAATAAAGAACTTTTATAAAGCTAAAATTCAATGTCACAAAAAAAACTATAGAAATTAAAAGAAATATAAATTTTTTCGATTCAATAGATCTCAATTAATTTTTGAACTTCAATTTGGTTCGCTGTAAATCAGTTTGCCTTCGCCTCATCTGAAATAATTACTGAGCTATGATCTTGAAATCTAATTAAAATTAATGACTTCGACTGCGTACTACTCAAGCTTGAAAGCGTCAATCTTTATAATAGACCAATTCGCAATGGACGTCTTGACATAAATGAGAAATTTCTTTTTCTTTTCATTTTTAATCAAATTCACAACATATAAATATTGACGAAATGTCGGAAATTAAATTAGTGTATTATTTCATTATATAGTTTTTCAAAATCACAAAAACTTTGTTACTAATATAAAATGACCAATACGTTTATTAAACCATACAATGAAACCTTCGCCATTTATTTATTAAAAAAAAAGGTACATATTGCTCGCATCGAAAGAAAACGCCAACGTCCACACCCTTATACCATTAAACCTTCGCGACAACAAAAAGCAGTTAAAAGAACATTCTCACCCACCGTCGTATTTCGTCCACTTCCTCCTATCCAATTTTCTAAAACACCATATCACACTAGAATAGCTTCTTGAACCGCCGCGTCGCTACTGCTTTTTCCGCCTTCTTCTACCTCCGACCAAGAAGCGGAAAAGCGCTTGACGCTCTCTCTCCTTCTCTCTCTCTCTCTCTCCGTCTTCTCGCAGATAAAGGCAAGCCGAAAAAAGACGAATAAGGAAAGAAAGCGAAACTCGAAATTGAATCGCGGCAGCTATATATAGCGCAGTAGAGAAGAACTTTTCGCTCCATTTAATTACCGGGCCCTACCTCTCTCTCTCTCTCTCTCTCTCTCTCTCTCTCTCTCTCTCTCTCTTTCTACGTATATATATCTATCTACTCGCAAGCGAGAGCGAGAGAGTAACTCGATTGCGAGCCAAGTGCTGTCGCCGCCGACGCCATTTTTCTCCCTCTCTCTGTCTCGCTCTCTCGCGATAGCAATTTCGATGCCCCCTCACCCCCTTCCTTTGGCCTTCCCGTGCGCTCGCTCTCGAGATACACAACGTCGACGGCAGGACTGTGTTCTCCAATCAGTGATTCGATTACACTTGACATGTCGATTACCGCCGACGATTCTCCTTTTGCGAATTCGAAAAGAGAGAAAGAGGAGGGGGGCGGGGGGGGGAGAAAGAGAAATACATATTTTTTCGTCGGAGTGAGGTTGTGGAGTGCACGACGGCCGCTGCGGTGTTTGGCGGTGATGCAGTTGAGTGGGACGAGGAGGAGGGAGTCGATATGGTGTATATATATAGAGCTGATTTGAAAAGGCTGATTGGAGAACGGAAGAGAGTCGTTCTTTTGTTGAAAGCATAACCGTGAATAACCTAATGATTGATATTGTCGAGTGTTCTTCCAGAGGTACAAGAATTTTACTTTTCAATGCATTATAATTGGTTTCCTGATACTTTAGTGTACAAGTATTACATGTTTTCATTACTTAAGTTTTTATTAACAAAAAAAAGCATTCATTTATTTGTGGACAGTGAGTCCTTTTATAGAGAATAAAGTAAAGGATATGCAATGTTTAAAGTAGTAAGATATAAAAGTTTCACCAAAAGAATTAGTTACATATATACTTTATTAATACTTTTATAAAATTTCAATCACATTGACTGTAAAAATATTGTTTTACAATATATTGTACCACAAACATTGTATACAATTATCTCATTCTATATTGTTATTCAAAAAATCCGTTTTTTAATTCATCACATTTCTTCACGTACATAAATAATAAGAAAATGTCAGCAAAACTATTTTTATCTTTCAATATTTCCTTTTACCTTTTACTCTCCCCAGTTATTTTTACTTCTCGACTACTTTGTTTCCAGCCAATCCTATATTTTTAACCGACCAACCACTCAAAAATATCCTACTCCCCAAATAGACCGATCAATCTTTCTCCTTCCTCTTACAACACCTCTTCGCCCATCTCTCACGCGAAATCTCAGGATAAACGTTCTCCTTTCGTTTCCCATTATGCACGCTATATATATATGGAACTCACGCTATACCACTCACACGCGGGCGCATCGTAATTGGGCCATGCGCGCGTGTACGAGGTCCAATTTTATCACGCGCACCCTCATTGGACAAACGATTACAAGAAGCCTCGTCGACACAATGGTGCGGTACGTGCGCGAGGGATGGATCGTTTCGCATCGTGCGCCGCGTGAGAGGAAGTCGCGTCCGTGGTAAGAGGTACCAACGCGCCTGCACGCTGCGATTATGGTTTACGTGCGCGCACGGGTACAGGAGGTATAGTGCGGGATTTTAGCCTAGTTTTAGATCTGGGAAGAGGGTAGGAGGAATTATGTGAGGGTGAGTCGGTAAGATTTAATAAAGTAATGGTAAAGTTTTACAGCGGTATTATTATTTAAACATATTTAATGAAGAAAAAGAAAAATCTTGTTCATATACTTTAAAGATTTCTAAAATTTTTATCAAATTAAGAAACCGTAGAATCTTAAATTTATTTTTCAAAAAATGTATAATGTTATTTGATGCAATCACCTTCCTATTACTTACAAGACAAACTTTATTTATAACAGTCTTTTGAACTTCTCTTAACAGTATTACATCTCCGACTTTCCACTGAATTACTACCTCAATTTTTCCAACATTTACTTCAAACACCACCGACTTCAATAGTTGCTTAACAAACTGCGAATAATTTGACCCGATTCGCCCACCTTCTACCTCCCACGTTCAGTAAGATTTTTAATTAAAAAAAATACAAATATACTTTCAGCTTTATTCTACAGAACAACATTGCTAAAACAAAAATAGCAGGTTTGAAATTACCGTCATTCCCTGCAAGGATCTCTCCCTCTTTTGTAATACCACAGTCGGGAAATGAAAAGGACGAGCGCCGAGCTGCGAAGGAGCCAACGCGCCGCTCCGACAAAGGCGTAAAGAGATCGGATCAGTTGGACGTTGACGTAAACTGGAGTCGTCTCGTGTACACACACATACACATGTACATAGAGAGAGTATATAGTTGTCGAGGCTGTTAGCCATCTGCCTGTTTGCGGTTTCTCTCTCACACCTCGTGTGCGCGCCTATACCAGAGCACGAGAGATAGTGCGCGGACGAAAAGTTTTTAAAGTGTTATTGGCAACTGACGATGCGGATGTCCCTTTTGGCCGCGTAGAGTTCATTGCTCTCGTCGACGTCGTCGTCTAAGAAATTTTGGCGCAGTGGTCTGCCAAAAGCATTTTTTTCACTTTTGATAATGCCGTATACATAAATATAGGTAAAATGTTAGGTAAAATGTAGAGAGGGGGTGTAAGGTCTGTTTATCGGGACTATTTCTTAATATCACACGAGGTGTTATTGCAATTTTTCTTCGTTAGTAGATTTTCCATTAATAATTATTACCGTTAAATTATAATACAACTATTATGAAGATTTAGAAAATTAACAGGTTAACTGCAAAAGCAAAAATTATGATAATTCAGTATATTTAATTTTATATTTTATTTTATAAAGTAAAGTTTTCTTTATGTGATAATTAAGACAATGTTTTCAATGTATTTTTTCAAATTTTTGAACTCTCAAATTTCGGTGACTTTTAAGATCCACATACAAAAGTAACGTATAAGTTAAAAAGATTATCTTTTTAAATTAATAAACTATGTATTTGCATTCATACCCGTACATGGTTTCCACGGCATTTAATACGTCAACTATGCTTAATTTATGCATCCAAAATTTTCCCTAATAAATTCTCTTTTTACATTCACATTAATCCAAAACCACCAATAATTCTTCTATTCTCGCATCAAGCTTCCCAAATCTCTCGGTCAACTGCGCATACATATACACACGACCATCACACCCGAGCAAACTCAGTACGGGCCAACATTTAGCCACGAGTACGGGCCGCAGCAGCCAACTCGTAAACTCCGTGAGCTCATATATGTACCGAGAGTATTGAGATTTCCAACGCGGACCGTGTGTCCGGTATGTGGCAGAGTAGCCAGTGCGCATGTGGCAACAAAAAGGGGACCGCCACTGGGTGGGAGTTAATCGGCTTACTTTTGCGCCCACATACCCGAGATTTGACTTAGATCCAGAGGCGCGCGGTTTTGCTTACACGTGGATTCTCTTCGCTCCATATATCCCTAGTTCTGCACGCGGCTTAGCTTTTTCGCTGGAGTTTGACGGATTTCCTCTGCAAGTCGAGGACGCGTGCGTGAACGCGCGGCAATAGTGAGAAAATAGGCTGCTGACATTTTTTTTTTGTTGATGTTTACTCGTCTGTGTATGTGTATATGTTTAGGATTGTGAGCGTGAGAGGAAAATATTTTTGTTTTTTTAGGAAAAAATAAGTTAGATATGGTTGTAGTATAGGTTCATACTTTATGCAGAGGCTTTCACTTACGTGTGCTGTGTTGTAGCAATGATAATGGTAATGGTATCGTAAGAAACTCACCTGAAACAAAAGAAATAATAATTAATTAGTTTAGTAATGACATAGCGATTAAAATGATGATTTCGTTTTTTTTCGGTTGGCAAGTAAACGGATATTCAACTAGGCACAGTCATTAATAATGTGGTACGTGTCGGTTTAATAGCCGAAAATTTTCTTTTCCAGTTTCACAAACGTATTTCAGTTGCGATCTAATAAATTATAGATATTCTGAATCATATATTAATGTATCAAATATTGATGATATATCAAAGCAGCCGAATAATTATTAACTAAGTTTAATGGATATTACAGAAATTGATTTAGAGCGTGAGACAAGCACAATGGAAGCCTGCGACCTATACGAATCCACATAAATCAAAGTAATTACCATGTCCATCTATCAATCATTAAAACCACATACATCATTAATTGCACGTTTCACCTTCAATTCAATTACCTTTCTCAACGATTTCAAGGAAAATTCATTAAATAACAGTTTGTTCTCGTTACAATAGCGCAATTCTTTTCATATTACTATTATTATTACGTTTTTAAAGTTATGAGCATGATGAAATTACTTAGTTTCAATTTAAAAGTTTGTTTTAATTAGTTTAAATTGTATGATAATAACGTACTTTTGATAAATAAGATAATTATGTCTTTTTTATACTATTTTAATTATTTAATTTTAAATATATTCAAATTAAAAATTCAATTTTGAAAATTTAAACTTAATAAATTTTTGCGCCTATTTTATTTAGATGAATTAAATAACTTTATAACAACCAATTGAAATAGTTTTATAATGATGGTAGAAATGAAATCAATATAAGTACAGTAATCCGTAAAATGATAAGTACCAAAAATGGCGTTCAAGAAGCGTGAACTGATATTAATACTGTGATATTTTCAAAATTTTAAAACTTTTCATTCCAATGCTTTATTGCTAGATGACCGCCGCACAGCCATATAGATGAGTGCTAAACCATTTTATTCCTGGACTCGGCACTCTGCTTAAAAAAAAAGATGTCTACCAAGACAATTCGTGCATTACTTTTAGTCTTTGGTCACGTGCCCACATTTAAGAAGAAAAGAAAAAGGTTTCATGCTATAAAAAGTATTCTTCTTCAGATTTGTTTCTCACAGATGTTCAAAATCTGGCGCCCTATAAGTTTTATTTCAACAGAATCATTTTATTTCTTGTTCGTGTCTCGAGAAACTTATGACATATCGAAGCAATAATGGTACAAATATATATATATACAATATTCATACACAAGTATAGAACTTTTGTATTATATTTATTTGTTCAAGTACTGTCTAATGATGTCAAGTTTTCCAAACGTTTCATACTGCAGCACTCAACGATAAAAATAACAAGCTACCTAAAAAATAAATTTCAAAATTGATTCCAAATCCCATGTTTTTAACCCAAACCGTCCTCCCACGTTACTCTCCCTCCAAACCCGTACAAAACAGCAGCAGCACGTTCCCATCAGCTACATCCACCCATCCACGAACAATAGACTCCCTGCTCCTATCCACCTCCTCCTGACGCAACGTTCTCTCTCCCTCTCTCTCTGCACCTATACCTCCTTGTCAGACATCCTCAGCGCGTGCAATGTTCGACGATTGTAAATGACGCTCTCTCTCTCTCTCTCTCTCCGCCTTGGCATGTACACGCATATATACACGACCCAACGGGCCTTAATAAATCTGCGGCAGCAGCAGTAGCAGCAGCGACGACGGCACTGCGACGGACAGCCGGATCGAACACGGCGAGTATAACAGCGCACATAGACGTGGCTTAATCCACGTCGAACGGTTTCCCTGTGCTGCAGGAGGTAGGAGTAACCGTCCTTTACCTCCTCCGCATGATTAACGACGCTCACTCAGTCCCTCTGGAGACGAGGATAAGACGCAGGGTAGATATGTTTAGCTCTATCCTGCACAGGTTCCTTGCTATATGAGCTCAGGTCGAGGGAGTATAGGTCTTAGATGCAGGAGGTGCTGAGAGCTGTAGCCGTCGATGACTGACGAAGGGATTGAGCCCTGATATGATGTGGCTCATGGTCAAAGCTAGAGGCGAGTGTGGGTATTGTTCTGGCTGTTATGGTTCGGGGATGAGATCGGGTTCTGCGTGTTGATGTGCTAGCGTATCATGTTCGATTGGATATATATAGTTTGATGGAAACTGTAATTTTGTAGGTTGAAGGTGGTGGTAATATTCGTTGTAACCGGTGTTGTTGTAAATGTATTGGGAGGATTATTATAATGGTATTTTAATTTTCGTATATGAACAGAAAGCATCAAATAATAATGGCCGTGGGCACAATTGGTTTGCCACATTGAAGGTTAAATTCTACATGTACAGGTGCGATATTGAAACTATATATAGAGATGCGTATATCGACCCATCTGTTAACGTCTTGATTAGGTGTTATGATATGATCAGCTGTTCAATACCTGTCGTTGATATAGGCACGTGATATGAATCATTTTCATTGGTTCGTCATTTACTGATATACAATAATTAGATATCATCTATATGTAATGGCTTAGTTTCTAGTATACGATGCGTTTCTGTTAAATGAGTATCGGTATTTGCATTCGGTTCTATAGCAGACGTTAATCGATATAGCTGCACAGCTTGCAAGCTATTTAATTAATGAACGCGTCAAAGAAACATTTTTAATTCCTTATTTTTACACGCGTATTATCAACTGTCTATCTCCCATAATGTTCTTATGTAGAGGTTGAACGGTCTAATCTGGAGTTATTCTTTACTTTAAAACTGTTCGCAGAACAAACTACCGCGAAACAACGAAATTCGTTGTTTGAATATGATGGTTGACGAGCCAATTGACTAAACGTCTACTTTATTCCTAACGTTCATATTATACTTCGTGACTTCATGCGCGTCAAAAACTTTATCCTATCAGAAACTTTCGGTACATATCCGCAACGTTTCGAGATTGATTGTTTTTAGTTTGTACAAAAGCTTCATAGAATTGTAACGTTATACCACGGACCGAGCATAATTTTCAGTTAAAATTTACAACGTAACTTCGTATAATGTGGCACGACAAGTTCAGCTGACTATTTGTATTACAAAAATTACAATGTTCAAATAACCATTCACTGACGTTGCTTCGCTAATTAATAAAACCAATATTCACCCTACCCAGTCAGGACGCGAATTTCCGCGTTACCCTTTTACGAAACAAAATCAAGCGAGACAAAATCGAGCGAATCAATATAGACACCAGGAGAGAGAGAGAGGCGCCGGAGGATAAATAAGGCAGACAGCGGCAGCGGCGGCGCCTGGCGCTTCGCTTAAAACACAGAGAAATAGAAAATTCCCTCGCGAAGGGGAAGCGCAGTACAAAAAAAAATGAAGCAGAAACCCCGAGAGTAGAGAGGCGGAATAAGAGAAAGAGCACGCGATAAGTAAAGAAAAAGGAGCGCGCAGTAACAGCAGAGCAAGCGGAGAGGAGAAAAATCTTTCCACTCGAGCGGCCGCTGAATTTATTGCAGCGCGTTGCGTCTGTCTTTTGCCTGTTCCATGTATGGCTGTGTACGTGCATGTGTGTGTGCACATGACAAGAACTCGATAAAATATATATCAACCTGCCTTGTAATAAACAGCTGGCGAACAAGGCGAATTCATACGCATGGTAAATATGTACTTATTACGTAATAAATCTATACGTTTCTCTCGCTCTCGGTATTGTATGCAAGCGTATATGGGGTTGATGGAAGACGCACGCGTGATGCATATATGAACATCGTAGTACGATATGTATAGTGCATTCGACAAACTTCTCATTATAATGGTGCATGAGCACTAAAGTTTTGCTTTATATTTACGACGAGCGATAAGTCGACGCTTATGCGTGAGGGAAATGCTATATACTGAAATAAGCTTTAGTCTTTGAAATTAATACGGGGTTAAGGAACAGGAGAATTCTGCTTGCGTTTATATAGACTGAGTGATTTGTTCGTTTTTCAAATTGGGAAAAAACAGTGATTATAAATGCGGTCATAACAGTTCAGTAAGTTAGCATTATTAAAAGTATAAGTGATTGAACGAGATTGACGTTACTGAAACATGTACACGCAAAATGCTTTACCGAATCGACAGCAAATAAGAAAAAAACATTTTGAAAAAAAAACTTGACAAAATAAACGTATTTACCACATAATCATGTACGCTCGTCTACTTCGTAGGCATAAAGGCCGTAGCACATCAATCACGGGGGGCGACGCGAGTTACGCAGGGTAATTGACGGTTCGCTGAGCAAAGTCCGTGTCACGAGAGTCCAGGCGCCTTGTTGTCGCCAACATACGCGGCTCCTCTTGTCTTCTATACATACGCGAACGTGTGTATGTGTGTGTGCGCGTGTGTGTGTGTGTGTGTGTGTGCGCGGAAACGTGAGACCGGAGAGCGTACGCATAATATATGTTTACCCGCTTATACGCGGACGGGATGGGATGATGTGGGTTTCTGTCTGTCGAGAATTATACTTGAGAAGCCGAGAATCAAAGTTTCTCTGACAATATATATGTTATATGTATATGTATATACGTAGATCTTGGTTGCGAGGGGAATTCGTTGTATTTATTTAGTTGAGAAACGGATTAAATATTTTGTTGAAAATGGTATTGATTAGGTATCTAATGATAATATTGACATTAACATTCTTTTTTTTCTAAGTAAGAAATAATTTTATCAAATAGTAATAATTTATGAAAACAAAATTTGATTTATAATAGTATTTGAAATCTTTTATTACAATTTATTTTTCTTACTTAGACAATTTCGTTTTTCAACAATGCATTTTCAGAAAGAACGCAAACACGGTCGTTAGCGAAACATAATGACAAATTAGTTCTACTTTTAGTCGACTGCACTGAGCCCTTTAAACAGGATACAGTCGGGCAACCGGAGGCTGGAGGCGAGCTTCGAGTTTCCGGTTGGGTTTGTACCCTCCTATTTATCCAGCTGATCGGTCAAATCGCCCACAAAATGCCTTCTAATTCCTGACCATTCTCTTCTCCTCTAGTACGTGCTCAATCGGACATATTGGATTTGAAGCCGCTTAATGCGAGCGAGCGCAGGGCTCGTGCGAATACATCTATATATACCATTTTCGAGAATATTGCTTGAACCGTTCGCTCGTGCGTTATAGCTTGGGGAAATAAATTACCAATCGAAATTGATATCGCGATTTTCCTCGGACGAAATATCATTTCTCGCACAGATGAGTTATTGGCAGTGAAAATAATTTACGTTGTTGCCGACGGATAGAACGTGAGGGGGGAAGAGCGAGATAAAAATTGAGCAATTATAGTGTATTGTATTTCCGCTAGGTGGCGCGTAACAAAATCGCTTAATCTGTAACCCGTCGGGTGGGAGGAAGAAGGTTCTTTGGACTGAGCGCTGAAAAAGGCTCTGTTTGGGACGAGCCTTCAAAAAGGTTCTATTTAGACTGAGCATCCAAGAACGTTCTACTTGGGCTGAGCGTCCAAGAACGTTCTATTTGAGACGAGATTTTAAGAAGGTTCTATTTGAAACGTAAATTTTTTTTTATTGAAATTTAGGTTGGCAACTCTAGATACAGAAACTTGAAAATACGTGTAAATTTATTGTGAATGAATATATATATACATATATAAGAATATATGAATGTTATAATTTATCTTTTTTCCAATATTCTGTATAAATATTATTTTTATATTATTTTAAAGAATTAAAGAACTAAAATAAGGAATATGTAGTTATCGCGAAAACTGCGTTATGTATTGTATCATTGTATGATTTTGTTATATGTTATTTCATTACATCAATACAATTTTATTATAGTCAAAGTAAAAAGAGTCTAAATCTCAAATAAATAATTACTCATAATAAATTTAAATATATTTCAAGTTTCTGCATCTAGAGTTGCCAACCTAAATTTCAATAAAAAAATTGACGTTCCAAATAGAACCTTCTTGAAATCTGAGACTAAATAGAATGTTCTTGAACGCTCGGCCCAAATAGAACCTTCTTCCTCCTACCCGACGAACTAATGTAGCTTAGAAAAAGAAATAAATGGATAATTTATCATTCTCTATTACTGTTAAATTAATTTTCTAACATTAACATTAAACTAAAACTGTTAACAATTTCCATCGCGAAAACTGTTCGAAGTTCCTTTTAAGCACCTCCGAAACATCATCCAAATCCACCCTGTTGGCACACTAACCACTCTAGCTCCACTGACGCACAAACATCCCTTCGACGCGCCAAACTTCTCTTTCTCTCTCGCACTCTCGTGTATACATCGAAGACAAAGATTCATCATCATCCGCTCTCGCGAAGTTGGCTTCGCACTCGCGTGGCGGTCATTTTCAAACAGCGCCGAGAGTGACACGAGCGCCGCTGTTTGCCTAAGTTTTCGTCCAAGCGTTTGTATATATATATACACCTATACATACGACGAACCCCAACGGCGCAGGTTTGTTTGCGATACATCCCGTATATGTGTGTGTGCGCGTGCGCGTGAATGTGCGAGCATGTGTGTGTTTGCTTTCGCAGTATATATACGTTGACGTTGCTCGAGAGTCGGAGAGGGACTTGCGAATAAACGCTGTCGTTGCTGCTGCCGTTCAATGCGACTATTTAATGGATTGCCAAGACATTAATATCCGATTTAGAGCAGGCGTGATTGACAGTTGCCGATTGAGGTTATTTTTGTCTTACGCGAGTGTATGCGCAAGGTTTTTTTTGTGTTTGATATACTTGGGGATGATATATCAATATACGTTTCAAATAAGTTATATAAAGATGATGAGATGAAATAGGATAGTATACATTTTCTCAATATTTGCAATTAAAATTTTGATGTTTTTTTTTAATAAAGTTAAGGGGTTTAAGCTGTAATTTAATATAAGATAGTTAAGCAATAATGAAGTAGTAAATAATGAATATTAATCTTGTTATCGGAATAAAATAACGCTGATAACCAATTTCAATTTATAACAGATACATTCAACAATTCCTCAGCGTACTACCATATTAACTCAGACACATCGCGACCTCCAGCTACCACATCATCTTCGCTCACCTCGACTGCGAATGCACGTTGGAACTCTCGATTTCGCCACGTCCTCCTACCTCTCAACCACACCTTTCTAAAACGTCACACTCTTACTACCCCCTCACACCCATCCAACCAACCACACACGCACATACTCAGACATATATATACGTATACACCGAGCGAGTGGATAGGTAATTGGTTGCCTTTGCTGTGCAGCTACACCTCTCGTCGACAAGACTCCTACATCTCGTCCCGCACCTTTAGCCCTCGCTCGGTAGCTCGCGCGAGACTTTAATGGACGGGTGGACTGCTCTCGCGCGAGCCAATTAGCCTCGTTAAAGGGTGCCTCCCCGGGTAACGAGCGTAAAATGCATCTTCTCTCCCTCTCTCTCTCTCTCCTATCCTGTAGAAAGTGGCGGGGGTTGAGAAATTCCATTAGCCCCGAGATCTCGCGCCTCTTAGACTCGCAGACGAAGGGAGGAAGAGAGAGAGAGAGAGAGAAAGAGAGAGAGAAGAAAGAATGTGAGGGGGTGAATTAGGTGGTCGGAAGTGAATTTGGGTTAAGGGGGTGGAGAGAGAGAGTGCAGTCGCCTAGTCGCTCCTTCTCGATTGTCTATTTAAATGATTGTGCACACGAACGAAGAGAGAGGAGATGATTGAGGAGAAAAGTTTGAGGGTTGCGTGGAAGTCTTTTATGAGTGCGATTATATTTTCGTGCCCCGCGCGCGCGCGCACGGGTTTACGATCAAAGAGAGAGGAAAAGAGCTGGTAATGCTTAATTTATGTTTGAAGTATTTCGAATGGTAGGAGGTGGAGGAATAGTGCATATAAGTGTTCTTTTTTTACGAGTGAAGAAGTATATAAACTATTTTAGAAGGTTTTTGAGCTATAAAATTAGCGTAAATTTCGGTGCGTCCGTGCGGCAATAATTTATCTGGCGTACATTAAGCCGCCGCGAAATTATATTTTTATTCCGCCACAGTTATACCGTTAATGTCCCTATTAGTTTTGTTTATATACCGAATTATTTCGTGGTCTTACCGACTTTTCTTCCCGGGAAAATACACGTAATGAGTATTTATTGGTATCCCGGTAATTCTCTTAGTAATTTCACGTTATATACGTTTCTCATTTTTCAGTATTAAATTGTATTTATCAAATTTTATTCCTCATTAATATTGAACTTAAACCCGATAAAATATAACTCAATCAATGATCAAACAATCAACCATCGATATATCGCGTATTCGTTATAATTACTCAACTACTGAAAAAGAAAAAAAATCAATAGACTCTTCATTATCCAATAAATGAAACTTCACTAATTCCGTATTGCAAAGAGATTCCTAACAATCACATATCCATCTAGACGTACTCATATACCTTCTTATTTGACGTGCCAAGTGCGATATATCACTAAAATAGACGGGAAAAATCCCCGCGCGGCCAAGTCTTAACTCTACCCGTGGGAGGCGAAATTGGGCAAGCCAGCCAGCGAATGAGCGAGCGAATGGTAGCATGTAGCATTAACAGAGAGAAAGAGCGAGAGAGAACAATTACCAGGGGTGTGTATTTCCGTCGATCGTTTCCCCCGGCCCCGCGTTCACTGCGGCCGGCTTTGTCCGATATATATATACACACGTTTGCTCGCTGGGTGATTGTACATATACGTATATCGAGTGCAGCGACGGATTTGATGCACGAAAGGGTTGAAATTCGGGGAAAGAGAGAGAGAGAGAGAGAGGTAGTAGAGATAGTACTGTACAACGCGGTGCACGGGTGAGGAGAGATAAATCTGGCCAATGAGCTCGCCTGCACGCGTATACCGAACGCTATATATATGGCGTACGGAAACAATGGTTTGATTTAGTGTAAATTGCGGGCGAAAGGTAGGGTGGCGTATTTTGGAAATATGGGGTTTGAAGTTTTGTAAACCGTCGACAGTTTTGACTGGTTGGATTGGCAATGTATTGTTTTAAGTTTTAAGATTATTTTTTCAATTGATTAAACTTTTTTGTTAACTAACGAAACCTATTGAAATAGAATTTATGAAGTTTTGTGTATATATGATCAAAAGTGATGTTGTAAAGCTTTTGTAAAATTTCATGTCATTATCAAATTACACAGTACACTGACCAATCCGCACACATAATATTTATAATAAAATTTTTTACAATCAAGCGCACGTTTCATCTCATCTACTATGCAGTATTTTTTCCAACGAATTATAAGGGTATTCATTATATACGAATCGTTTAAAAGCAATCGACAACCACCAGCATATATACCACTTGCACTTTAAATCAATCAAAACCACACGCGATCGAAGTGTATATATCCGTGAACTAGACATATACATACATACATACACACAGAGCATAGTACTGTATAGCCTCGAGTCACGGCCGCTCTCTGGTCTATCTGGTCGAAAGAAATCGCTGCAGCATAGCGGCATGATTGAGAGATTGGAAAGTGTCGTGTGTATGTGTATGTATGTCCTCGTACCCGATGATTTATCAATAATAGCCGTCAACTCTCTCTCTCTCTCTCTCTCTCTCAGTCTCTCACACGTTCACCAATATACACATACAGAGAGAAAGAGAGATTTTCTCGCTCACTCGGAGTGCGAAATCAAGCTCATCAGTTATTAGCGCGGCGGACGCGCGAGCGAGCGCCGAGGCTATATAAATGACATAATGGATAGCGCTAACGCACCGCAAGCTATTGATTTCGGATTGCGCGCCACCCGCGTTGGCTTTTGCCAGAGAGAGAGAGAGAGAGAGAGAGAGAGAGAGAGCCGGACATGGGTGAGATTATAGATTCGCGAGTGTACTTCTACATCCCCTCCACACCCCCTCGTCTATCCGGTTCAATCATGTTCTCTTTATCATTCGCGTGTGTGGGTAATTTTCTCTCTCTCTCTCTCTCTCACTGAGTGCATATCGAGTACGAGCGGTAAATGAATAAGTACGACGTTTTAAGCCGGCTATTAGATTGGCCCTTCGTCGGGCGTGTTATAGTATATATAATTGTACGAAAATGCGGTAATGCAGTAGTAGCGTGCGGTAATGGTATATTGAAATGAGCGTCAGACCCTCGATGCGAGACGATAATGCTCTTGCCACTGTGTGGGAGTGACTTGGTGTACGCGTGCAAGCGACTAAGTGCCCGAGTGTTCAGTGAAGGTTGAGTGGAGTAGTAGGAT